>VUQS01026525.1:3734-15792 GCA_015108495.1 Heterochromis multidens | reverse complement strand
TGACAAGAAACAAAAAAAAAAAAAAAAAAAAAAAAAAAAAAAAAAAAAAAAAAAAAAAAAAAAAAAAAAAAAAAAAAAAAAAAAGCATTTAAAAAGCACAACAATATTTTGGAAAACAAGGTATTATTTTTTTTTGCCTTGAAAGGCGGTATTTTATTTATAAGTTTTCTGTTTTTTAATTATGTTATCTGAAAGCTGCCTTTAAACATGTTTTGAAAGTTTTCTTTCCCCAAGAATCTGTTTTTTCTGTTTTGTTTGTGCCATTGCAAAAAACTGTCCTATTTAAATTTGTTGTTGTTGTAGAGCTCATCTTTTTTTTTTATTTTTAAAGGTTATAATGTTTTTTATTGTTGTTTTGTTTAATTATTTTAAATGTTGTGTTTTCTGCTTTATTTTCCGGTTTGGCACCTCAGGGCCATCACAGACTCAAGATGCCACAGCCAGTCATAGCATTTAAATACCTGATTATAATTTATGTAACGTCACTGCATTAAAATAGAGCTTTTAACAAGTGAACAATGAAAACACAGGTCTATCGCAGATGAACCAAATCTTAGTTTCTTGTTTTCGGCTTTTCTCATTGAGGATTCCTGAGAAGAGCTCACATTTCAGACAGTTGTGCTTTGCTCACATGTAGTGGTGCCAATGTGCAAACTTGCTGAGTGCAGCTTACAAAAAAATGGGCTACTTCTGAAAAATTAAAACTTCCCTTCTCACATCTTTGTGTTTTGACGCGTGCAATGAAGCTACAAAGCTCTGAAGTCTGCAACGTAAGTGCAAATTTTGTCAGTATTCTGAATTTTTTTCCTTTATTCCTCCTCGTTGGCCGTCAGAGGTTCCTTAGATTGGAGTGCTGCGTCAGAGCCAACGGACTCGCCGTCACCACTGTCGATGTCCTCGTCCTTCTCATCTGTCTCATTGGTCGCATATTCGCCCTTATGTCTGGACAGGCACCACATCAGCACGCCAATTGCACAGATCATTAACAAGAGCACTACACTGACAATTCCTGTGAAGGCAGAAGGAAAATATCATCAGAAAACCCCAAAGATGCATTTAAAGCATCAGTTTTAAACATTCTGCCTATGGAGTCTGCTGTGTGTCTGTTTTCAGTGCTTAATTGGGAGCATTGGGAGGTTGTTTAAAATGTGCTTGATAAATAAACTTGACTTGACTTGACTTAATTATAACATGATGAGATAATAAATTTAAATAATAAGAAATAAGTGGAAGGCATTAAAGCTAGTTGTTTATCAGCTGAAGTAATACACTGATAAGGCATAACATTATGACCACCTGCCTAATATTGTTCTGGTCCCCCTGACCCATCGAGGCATGGACTCCACTAGACCCCTGAAGGTGTGCTGTGGTATCTGCACCAAGATGTCAGCAACAGATCCTTTAAGTCCTGTAAGTTGTGAGGTGGGGCCTCCATGGATCGCACTTATTTGTCCAGCACATCCCACAGATGCTTGATTGGATTGAGATCTGGGAAATTTGGAGGCCAAGTCAACACCTCAAACCATTCCTGAACCATTTTTGCTTTGTGGCAGGGCGCATTATCCTGCTGAAAGAGGCCACAGCTATCAGGGAATATCGTATCCATGAAAGGTAGGTGGACTGTGTCAAAGTAACATCCACATGGACGGCAGGACACAAGGTTTCCCAGCAGGACTTTGTCCAAAGCATCACACTGCCTCAGCCGGCTTGCCTTCTTCCCATAGTGCATCGTGGTGCCAGGTGTTCCCCAGGTAAGTGACGTACACGCACCCGGCCATCCACATGATTTAAAAAAAAACAACCCTGTTGCTGGTTCACCACTGTCCCTTCCAGGGACCACTTTTGATAGATACTGACCACTGCAGATCAGGAACACCCGGAAGAGCTACAGTTTTGGAGATGCTCTGACCCAGTCGTCTAGCCATCACAGTTTGGTCCTTGTCAAACTCACTCAAATCCTTACGCTTGCCCATTTTTCCTGGTTCTAACACATCAACTTTGAGGACAAAATGTTCACTTGCTCTGAGATAATCAGTGTTATTCACTTCACCTGTCAGTGGTCATAATGGTATGCCTGATTGGTGTATAAGAAATTAAAGTAATATAAGAACAAAAAAATAAGTTAATTTTAAATTGTAATCATCAATTTAATGACTGAATGTAACAAAAGAGTTATTTGTGAGAAAATACAACTGGTGTTTCTTTTATTTATTTATTCATTTACATTTAATTACTTTTTATTGTGTGATTTACCTGATAATTTGGTAACAATATATAGCAATGTATTTCATAAACTGAAATACAACTGAAAATTCTAACAAACTGATATACATAACTGATATATATTATTAAGTGACATTAGCATTTATTGGAAATTCCAGTTACATTTATAATAATAATAACAACAAGAAGAAAACTTAAAAACAGTTGTAGATTTACTTAGTAAATGGTAAAGATTAATTTACCTGATTTCTTGGTTTTGTTTAAAAAAAAAAATCCACATTTTTTTTTTTAAACAAAGTGACATATTCAATCTAATTACTTATTAAATTGGATTTTTTGTTAATCTTTCAAGAAAACTTCATGAATATTGTCATCAGTTTATGGCTTTTTTAGCTAATAATTTTAATTATAATTAGTGAATAACCTGGGAAATTAATACTTTCTCCAGTTTCTTTATAATAGTAACACATTAAAGAAGACTTAAATTTTATTTACTGCTCAATCCCATTATTAGTCTAAAAAAAATCCTTTATTAACGTAAAGGAAATTTTCTGGAAAATATGGGACCTGTAAAATAAAATGTTACCAAATTGGCATTAAATGTAATCACTAAATAAAATAAGAAGGAATCAAATTTTCTATTTCCTTATTTAGCCTTTAAATTTAAGATTTCAATTTAAATAAATTTTCATCAAAATTAAAGTTCAGTAACATAATTATCTTGGTCAATGATTATTTCAGCAGATTCCAGACTAGAAACTGGTCTTTGAAAATAAGATTTTTAAATCTTTTATCCATACACAATAAAAGATATTCAATATATTATAAACTGTATGTTGCATTCATGTCAACTGGAATCAAATTCAGCAGGTTCACAAACTGCTTGAGCCAAGTTCTTCTTTACAGTTGAACGTCGTAAAAAAAACAGTTCTCACCTCCAATCAAAGCCGCAAAATCTCCACTGTCATAAGTTTCTGTAAAGACATGAAAAGTTAGTTTAAATTTGATTTGTAAATCAAATAATATAGAGGTTAAAATATGAACTTTTGTATTAGATTCTGCATGAAGAAAAGCTACAGAAGTCCAGATAAAAGTTTGTAAAAAAAAAAATTTTGAATCTTTTTTTTCCTAAAAATATAATGCCTCTTCTTCCAGTTTGCCTCAGTCTGCAGCCTCCTCACTCATGCAGAGTTACAGGCAACAGCTCACAATATTAAGTTAGCTGGAGGACACAAACAGCTGTTTGTGTATTCATTTTTCCTCAGCTCAGAGTCCAGCCATGCATGGCATTCAAACACCCGCTGTCTATTTTAGAGCCTCAGTGTGTGCAGAGGCAACATGACTGCAAGGCCAAAGAGAAACTTTACACACCACATTTTAGAAAACAAGTGAGCGATACAAAGAAAACTATATCACTCCTTATGGGGTTTTTGTTGCACAAAAGTTTCAGATTTTAAGGTCAGAGTTAAGTGGCTTAACAAACAAAAAATATTCCTCTGAAAGTGGTCAGGTACAAGGACTGGACTGAAAATGAGTGAAAAAGCAGCCAATGTCCAAAGAAACACTTTGAAAGACCATCAGAAAGCCTGGAGAAGTATTGCTCAAGAGCACTTACAAAAATACAGGTTCTAAAAATACAAGTTCTGGCTCATTGGAAGCAAAATATAAAGAAATGAGGGGTGGCTCGAGACTCCTACACAGTACCGTCCTTTATTTTGCATTGCCATGTTACTGTTTGTTACTATTTGTAAGCTTCTGATTGGCCAGCGTTTCTACAGTACATCGCCTTAAGCACTTAAGATCATTTTTTGCATTTTTGCATTTTTTGTGGACGGATCTATTTTTCAGGAAAGTGAAAAATCGAATTTTTAAAAAATACCTGTGTATATGTGGACATAGACTTATTAACAGTTGAATACACTAATTTGTTGTTCATATGTGTAAATCTGTATGACTGGTTTGTCTAACATTAAGCAAGAGCTATTACAATTTAAAAAGAAGCAGAGAACAGTTTAACAACACTTATGAAAAGACCTCTTGAGGATTTTTTTTTTTTTTTTTTTACATATATTGCATGTTAATGGGTTGCAACTTGCAAATTAATAAACATTTCTTTCCTTGTGTTGCAGTTCTGTTGCATATGAAAGTTATTTCTAGGAGACAGCGTTAAACTTAGGCTGCGTTGGTCCTGCTTGGCCCTGCTGTGGAAACGAGGACCAGTGGGTACGAGTGTGTTAGCCCTTATCTCCACAGCGACAGACCCCCGAGGTGTCACACTCACTCCTTCCCATGCTCCACTCTGACATCAGGCTGATAAGACACTCCCTACTAACGCACACTAACACCTCAGCTGGTTCACAGTGCTTGCAGGGTGTGTGTGTATGTCCCACAAACTGCATGTAGAGTTTTAGGGCCCTATAATCTAGAGATATTTAAAAAAAAAAAAAAAACCTGAATGTGTATGCATGGAATAACATTTTTTGTACTGGTTTAAATTAGTTCATTGTAGTTTCTGTTCATGATGGTAGTGGTGTGATTTTTGCACGTAAATTATACCATTTCCACCAAATATTTTACTTGGCAATTATGTTGTGACTAATAAATATTGGGGCAATATAATCAGCTGCTTCTCCAGTGTCCTGTTGAGTCCTGCACATATACTCCAACTCCAGATGGTAGTCTGTGCTCTGCTCTGCAATGCTGGGATTATCACCAATACAGATCCCTAGGAAAAAATGCTTGACAGGCCCTAGCCAACTTGATTTTAATGGTCTTTAATAATTAGACATAGCACATAGGGCATACAGTGTACATATACAGAATAGTCCTGAATCACTATGGAAAGCACTGTATCATATGATATTATATAAAAAATATTTAACATTATCTTCCGGCTATATCAGTCTAAAAATATTGCTACTGAAGTCTGTTCAGAAGTGGGTTTGGGAGTTAAAAAAACAAAACAAAAACAAGGGACACTATAGCTGGTCTGTTTGCTGGATGAACTAAAGTCAGTCCACTTGATTATTTAGAGCTTAGCTTATTAGCCCAGCATAAAAGTAGGAAATATCTACCTCCCAACACAGGTGAAGCTCACTGATTAACATGTTTTCCAATCATGAATACTTGATTACATTAAATATATAAAAATAATAGCTCAGGGAAGTAATACAAGTTAAAAAAAAAGGTAAAGCAGAAAGATCTTGCTTCTTCTTCTCTCAGAGCTGCTGTACACTATTATTTATTACCTGTAAATACATGTGGGTGAGAGCTGGAGGATAGAGAGAAATAAAGCTATTCATATGTTTAATTATTAGAGGTTTTTGTTCTTTGTGAATCGCTGTTGGAAAAATAACATAATTAACATGCTGTTAGTTTAATCCTGTGGAAAAAAAAATCGGATGTCTAATTGTTTGCTCTTATTTGAAGTGATTAAGATATGCTACTGAAACCATTTACTTGCTATAGTTTCATATTTAATGGACACCTTATGGTGATAGAAAGCAAAACAGAATTTTACACAGGTACATACCCTTGGGTCCTATCTTGGTCACAAGGTCTGAAAAAGGAGAGGGGGTTCTTGTTGATGTGTGAGACAAAGGGGGCACAGTTGTGTGAGTGTTCATTCTGAAATTAACCTGTGAAGAAACAACATGATTTATAAAGAAAATGCTTCTTTTTCATTTTGCAGATAAACTGGTGACAATTACGTTTATAGCTCCTGTATTTTGCAGCCAATTTCATGCAAAGTTTTCTCTTAATTTAATGAACATTAGCTGCATTTTAGCTATAAATATCTGGGACATTTTCCACTAGATAGTCTGGTGCTAATTGTATCAACATTATCACTTGTTATTTTCCATCCATTCATCCATTTTCTGCCACTTATCCGTGGCCAGTAGTCTAAGCAGAGATGCCCAGACCCCTCTCCACCTTTTCCAGCGTCCGCATCACTGCAGACGCTGCACCAATCAATCTGTCGATTCTGGATAGATTTTTACACTTCTATTGCATTATTAATTCTCATTTAAACCTACTCGTTTAGCTTTAAGCAATAAAAACTATTTTGTTTAGGCCACAAAAACTATTCTGTTAGGCTTAGGCATTAAAAACTACTTGGTCAGGCAATAAGTAGTTTGAAAGTCTTGCTGACTGTCAAGAAAAAAATGGACGTAAACACGCATAAACATTGCCATTACAGATACAGTTAAAATGGCCTCCTGCTGTGTGGCAGGTCCGTGGCCAATCCCTGGCCAATCCTTGCTGTAGTTAATACAGCCACAACTGGTAACACCCCTAAGCAGTATGTGGGAAAGCTGGTTTTAATGCCTAGCGTATCCACCAAGGGGAGCAGCGATACTAGATGCTCACACATTTACAGCTTGCTATATCCATGGATTTTAAATTATTGTCAGGGAATCAAAAGGCTGAATCTTTCTGTAGAACATTAATATAGATATGTGTTTGACGAGCATGACAGAAGGCAGAAAGTGTTGCTCGGGAGGAAATGCCTACAAGCCTTACATAATAGTTTGCTTTGCTTTCACCCAATAAGTCTGTGTCTCATATGACTTTACAGGTGTGCAGATGAAATGAAGACAAAGTTTGAAGATAGGTGCAGTTTGGGAATTTCCGTAGCCATTTAAAAACGTAGTTATAACTACTGAGTAATCATTGGTCAGAACTTCATCATGATGATGGGTGTAGCGGCTGCTAAACGGACCGAGCTTTTTCCTACCAGCCACATTCACCCATCCAAACACATTCATCCAGTACTTTATTCTGTGCTTTTCTAACTATCATGCACACACTCACACTCCGATGGATGCATCGGGGGCGACTTGAGGTTCAGTATCTTACTCAAGAACACTTCAACATGCATATTGAAGGAGCTGGGATCCAATCACCACCTACTCAAAGGAGGGATGACCCACTCTACCTCCTGAGCCACAGCTGCCCCCTCATCTTGGATGAGATTGGTGTAATGATGATGATGATGATTAACAAATTTCTATACCTGTTAAATAAAGTGACTCAGTTTCTCGAATCAAGAGTTTTAGTTTAGGTTTAGAGATTCCTCAGTATCCTCTGCAAATTAGACATTCACCAATGGCGGTGACCAGTGTTCATCTGTTGTGTTAAATCTACCTTGTGTGGACTAAATGTTTAAAAATGTAGCAGGAACAAGCTCTTTTTTTTTTTTTTTTTTAATCATGTAGATTTCTTTGTTTCCCTGACACAAAAAAGGAATAAATAACAACAAAACAACCAAAAAAGTGACATTGGTATCAGCTCAGAGTTCCAGTTTTAGAGCCTTACATCCTTACAGTGTTATCACTGCACACATGAAGCTTTTCATGTGTCATTTCACACCACAAACAACACCCTAACCTGGACCTTAACATGTTAGAAACTCAATATACATTTATCCCATGGTGTCATCTGAGTCCTTGAGGCTTACTACCAATTAATTTTTAAGAAATGATTATGAAGAGCATTTCCAGGAAATAAGCTGGAAAGCCAAACCAATAGTTGCATCAGCCTTCCTTTTAAAGTGATTACTGTTAGCTTATAACTGTATCATGATTCCCTCAGGAACTATTTACTTGGAGTCAGATTTGAATTCTCTGCCAGATGTTTTCATATCAGTAAACTACACTCAGTTTGTGTCTGTGACTGAGAAATCCAGTCAGCAGCTCCAATTGCGTTGGATTTCCTGACCTCATTTAAGCAAAATTTCATTTGCAAAATGATCCATTTTAGCAAATTTCACCACACAATACAGCTTTTCAAGGGAAATACAGACTCCTGAACTCGAGGTATCTCACTAAAACGCATTCAAAGTGTCGATGTTTGTCTCCGTAACAAGAGTCATGCCTCACAAAAACAGCTGCAGAGCATTAAGGTGTAATGCAAAAAATATGACACTTTAATCACCAGGTTATTTGAATTTAATGCTCCTTAAACATCCCTGACTAAGGTGACTAAGGTTTTTATTTATTTCCACTAAAGCAGAACTTTAGTTACACACATGCAACTTTTAAAATAAGTGAGAACAGATTGTTGATGACTGACTAACATAAAAACAAAGTGTCCAACAGTCTGTTTGCAGAGCAGCTTGTTCTGCTCAAAGCAACACAAAACAACAACAAGGATTTTGATCTGAAGAGAAAAAGAAGCTCACCAGTTTCTGAGAGTCAGCAGGCAGCTCTTCATACACCAACAGAGTGTATGCTGGACAACATGCACACCACTCAAAACACACTCAAACACACACACACACACACACACAGATGGGTGTGGTGTCAGTCCCCAGGGTCAAGATCTGTTCCCCCTCCGGCCAATAGCAGAGCTGACTCCACCTCTCTGATGCTAAACAGCCTGCAGATGTCTGAGTGTGTGCAGCTGACAACGCCTCTTGCATCATCTCTTAACACACAGAGGAGCACTTAAGGGTGCGTGTGTGTGTGCTGGTTTGCCTCTGTACACACACTATGCTGAATAATCTCTACCTTCAGCCTCTCAGGAGCTCTCAGAAATGGGGGTACAGTCCATTTCTTTCTACAAGTTGATTTCTGTTTTTACAGGTACAATCTGCATGAATGTCCTCCTTAAGGCTAATTAATGGACCTCAAGGTAACTACACTTACCTTTTCAAAGGTTAAAAAAGGTGCATGTATGTTCTAAAGCAGTAAAAGCTCAATATTTGTACCTTTTCTTCTAGATTTTAAGGTGCAATATGAGGGGACAATCTGTATTCAGCCAGGTATGAAAAGAAATTGGGTAAAATATTCATTGTACTCTTCCTTTGCAACACATTTAGGGTTGTGGTAAGTTTTTAACATCACAGAAATATTATCACAATGCCACATGCTTCAAAAACTAGGATAAGAAGAAGGTTCCTTCCACGATCCCTGTTACATTTGTTTGTTAGCTTCTCATATTTCATCATATTTAGGGTTTTTCTTCATGCCTCTGTGTTAGCCATTTGTTTTCCTGTTTTACTTTGAAGGTTAGTCTTGTTTTGGTTTGACCTCCTGCTTTTGTTCTTTTCCCTCCTTTGTGATTGTTTCAGCTGTGTTTGTGTCTAATCACCAATTACCCCTGTGTGTGTATATGTAGTGCTTTGTCAGATTGTCTTGTTGCCTTCCTGTGTCCTTTATTTGTGGTCTTGTTTTGTTCTTCTGGAGTTTGTCTTTCCTGGTTGCCTTCAGTTTGTATACTATGCTATATATCTAGTGCTTTGTGTTATATTTTTCATTAAATTCTCTTCTGTTTACTTTCTTCCTGAGAAAGAACTTTTGCTAAACTACAACAGTTCCTGCATGGCATGCATGTTTTCCCTGTGCTTGCATGGGTTTGCTCCCATTGTCCAAATACATGCATGTTGAATTAATTATGGATTGAGTGTAGGAATTGGTGCTACAAAGTCTGTGTTAGGAGGTTGAAGGAGTGGTGGAGTTGAAGTTATTTCAGCTGTTAGCCCTTTGGGCCTTTTTTTGCGTTCACTTGTTGGTTAGGTTTAGACACTAAAAAATACTTGGTTAGGTCTAGAAAAGGATCACTGTTTGGTATTAAAATACACCATCAGGCCAGAAACCCTGTATGATGAGAAAATGATAAGTTGGATGTGATAGTCTACTACTTGCAATTGTTTGCCTAAGGTGATTAATTGAATCCAATCACCTTGCAACAACCTATTTTTCCTGGTCCCAAGGAGGTTGCTATCCTATTTTCACACTAGTGAGACTGCGCCAGTACAAAACGCCATCAGCTGACGGCTAGAGAATAACAAAGGGGCTGACTAGTGTGATGTATTTTTCTTTTAAGCTCACAGTCATGACGGATGAGGTTTGGTGGCTGTTCTTGAAGACCTCATTATATGGGGGGGCATGCAGATCTCTAGAATTTCTGGGACTCTAGAGTTAGAGTTTTAAATGAACTGGACTCAAATATTTTTTATAAAGCACATTTAAAAAACAACTCGTATTGACCAAAGAGCTGTACAAAAGGTAGAATTAATAAAAAAGAAAAAGAGAATTGATAAGAAATAAGTAAAATACATGTTAGCAGGTGCTACACATATACAGTCAAGAACGTGAACTGCTGTTAAAAAGAGGCTTGTTTAAGATTCAGTGTCTGTGTTCATGAATCAGATTCAGTTTACGGTCTTTTGACCTAAATGTAAGTTTTGCACCTGACTCTTCCTTGTATTTGTGTCTTGTTTTAATTATTTTCCTAAAACTTTGAGATATATTGGAGTTGGTTAGTGGTCCATCCAAAGAATTTTTCTGTGACACTGATGTCCTGTCATGTACCTCATCTGTCTCCTAACATCAGCTGGAATAGACTCCAGCACCTAAGAGACCCTAAGTAGATGAGCGGTTAAGAAGATGGATGGATACTTAAAAAACTGGGATGTTGTCAGCATGAAGATGAAACATTGTGATTAAGGACAAAAGATCAAAAGCAAAAAATGTGCCAAAAAGACAAAGTGAACTTAAGTTTTTTCTGATTTCTTTGACTTCTTGAATACTGTTGTTGCTAAACAGGACACACCTGCAGCGCAGTGACATTTTAAACAGTAAAAGCACTGTTAACCTAAACAGCTAGTCATTTTGTTGTCAGGGCTCTCTGAATACTTTTTTGTTACTGTCATGATGCTCACTTTGCTGTAACACAGATACTGCAGGAGTAAAAACAGAGAAAAACAACATTTATGGTTGAACAACTCTGCAGAACTGCTATGTAAATATTACTCCAGTGTTTCTCTGAATTCTTCTTTTAAATTTTCAAATGACAGCCACCCAAGATAAGAATAAACCACCTTCTTTGACCCCTCGCTACAGAAATATTCACTGACTCAGTCACAAACTGACCATTTAATTAAATTCATTTCACCAACGTCCAAACAAACCAGCATTCAACATTTCATAACGCACATCAGACAAACTCTTCTGTTTTACTGATTCTTTTTTGATCTACAGTGATTTAGATTTGTTTCTTGTACTGAATATAAGTAAACCTGCAGAGAGCTACAGCAACTACAACCTAACTTTTTTATTGATTTATTTTTAGCAGTCAGTTAAAAGTAATTTTTAATTACTTGCTTACCAACTACTTTAAGAAATTAGTCACTTCACCAGTGTGTTATTTTTATCAAAGCATAAAAAAAAAAAAAAATAAAAAAGGCAAACTTACATCTACATTAAAACTCACAAGCCATTTTAATGCATTTATGAGCCAATTAAAAGATAACTTTAGATGAATAGTTTGAATCCTATGACTTGATTATCTTGACACCTACTTTCTCAAAGATCTCAGAGATTTTAAGTGCAAATGAATAATTTGACCAAAAACTACCAGCACTTTTTTCCAACAGAAAAAAACAAATTGAGAAAATTGCTATCCATTAAAATGTTTATAACAGACACTTTTACACCTGTCCTTAACTTTTGACTTGAGTTTACCAAAGGAACAGCTACAGTAGTTTTAAGAATGTGGTTGGTGTTGATTAACATTTTAGCCACTCTTCCAGATTTAGTGGCCATTGACGACTTTTGACTGAATAAACTCAGCAGCCTATCATTTAAGTGTCTCCAAGTGATGAATACATCAACATTTGATAAACCTACAAGTCACTTTTAAAATTTGATAGTCTTTTTTTTTTTAATGCCTTCTTGGTTGAGTCCTTTTAACTTGCTAGCCACTTTCTTAGTTTAGTGGCCTCTTCAGATTTTAAGAATGAAATTTTAAAGAAACGATTAGACTCCAAAGACAAATCCCAAATGAAGTAGATATAAAAAAAAAAAAAAAAAAAACTCAAAATAAAAAT
>VUQS01026515.1:4127-28230 GCA_015108495.1 Heterochromis multidens | reverse complement strand
TATATATATGAGGGTATAAATGTGTGTGTGTGTGTGAAATAAGAAAAATATCCAAATTATTTGACCAATAAATGTTTTGTTTTAGCTTTTTTATATTTCTGTCCTTCATGCTGGCGAATGTCAGAGGTATAATGTTTGAGATTAATTTCAGGTACTTTTTTTTTTAAAAGGTCCTTGTTCAGTGTTAGATATTGTTGCATGTGATGAGGATGGGCAATGTAACATAGCCTTGGAGGCAAGGCTTCTCCCATCGTTTCATTCACAGCATTGAATTAATGTGCACTGCTGACCCCCTGACCTGCTGATTTACATTGCATCTCAAAGACACGATGTAATAAAATGCCGGCCAAATGTATCTGCTCTCTCTTGGTTAACCGGCTAATGCAATGCATAGTGTGTGAAGCTCCAACAGGGACATTTAATGAAAATGAGGAAGTATGGAGAAAAATTGGAAAAAACCTTTCTGAAATTAATCGAGGACCTCTATCAAAGCAACAAAGGTGGAGGGAAAAAAGATCATAATTGAAATCCCACACAGAGGGCTTGTCTTTCTTTTACCCTTTCTAAGACAGAACTTCTTTATTCAATAACTTTTTGATGCCATGCTCCTCCAGTGAGTTGAGCAGTAGCGCCACATTACACAGGTACATTTTCCTTTAGGTGGTTTTAAATAAAGTGAGTTATTTTGACAAGACACACAGTGGAGGTGACATATGTTCATCTGCAAGCATCTGATAAACATCTTAAATGGGAGCAAAACCAAAGAGACCAAAATACAGCTAGAAGGAAAGTCAACCTGTAAACAGATTTTTAAACTCATATATGGGTGTATATGGTGCTTGAACTTAAGAAGTAAAAAAAAAAAAACAGTAAAAAGAAAACCTTATCAGTGAGTAAAACAGGACATGAACCACAGTTTCTAGGTGTTCTTGTGTCTACCACTAAGACTATTCAAATGCTTTTCAAAACAAGTATTAGTACAAGTTACAACATTATAATAGCCATCCAAAATATGTTTACTGATGAATGACATAATAATTTCCAAAGTTCATAAACATCAGATGCAACTTTGCACTAACCATCATGCTAATGTTTAACAGACCAATTACTAACCAACTCGTAAACATTATTAATCATCATTTCATTGATTTTTAAAAATAAAACTATTAACCAAAGTTTAATGATAAATTATTAATCAATTTATTTATAATTAATTTATTTATAATGTGTTACCCTTAATTTTATATTTTCTTGATTTCTGGATTTCCAATGTGCCGGTTAATCTCACCACCACTGTGAGCAGAAGGTTTGTCAGTTCACAGTAGGAAACAAATGTGCATTGCCTTACATAAAACTGAGGCCTGTACTACGAAGCAGGATTTCATCTTATCCAGGTAACTTCAGGGTTAACCCTGGGCTTTCTCTACTTCAGAGGTGGTTCACTTCTTACCAGGTACATCGCCATGCTAACCTAACCTGCTCTGGAGCAGGTTAGGTTCTAGATTAGACATCAACAGGTATGAAATCCCCACCCAATGACCCGTCAATTCTCTGAAAAACAGTGTCACAATTCCTGGAGGATCCCTCAGCCCTTGCATGCAGATAGCAAGAGGGTCAAGTTTGTTAATAGCATCTAAAGTCTTTGTGTTTCCCTGATGAGCATCAGCAATAAAAATAGATTCTTGCATGCAACTTAATTCATTGATTTTTTTTCTATTGGCTGCAAACAATTTTACAACATTTTTATTGTTCTATAAGCATTAATATATGATCCTAAAAGAGGACACCTCTTTGTACTTGCTGACTTTATATTAAATGTGCACATAGAATAAGTCCACATTTGAATTCTGTTTTCATATTTATTCTTTACTCAGACCATTAAACACCAACGAGGCTGCAGCTGAAAGAATAAAAACTAAAACTGTCTTTTAAACATTAATTTAATGAAATACTTGATTATTATCCATCAGATTCTCCCCTGTATTAATGATAGAGTTGTGATACTGATAAGTCTGTTAACTCACAGTCTGCATTTTTGCCAGCTTTCATCCCTGGCTTCAAATAGGCTAACCTTATTTAGATAGTAGCTGTTTTCCAGTCTGAACAAAGCATTTAAAATGCACAAACATTCAAACAGCACTTATAATGCTACACTGCTAAACACACACTCACACTCTGCTGGCACTCACACTCAGCAGCTGTGTTACTTTCAGTCTGTATTACATGTTTAACCTCTTGATATTTTTCTAATATTATAATCTCATCTCCCTTTGTAAAATCAGCTGCTTTGCTGCCAGTACACTTACCCATGTTTGTGATTGGTCAGATGCTGCCACTCCCACCCTTTTCTGTGCAGGGGAAAACTTGGGTTAGCTTAGCAAGTTGATAACCAGCTTCTTTTGACCGCTTATCCTGATTGCAAGTGTTAGGGTAAGTGAATCCAGATAACGGAAAAATGCCCTGTTGAACTCGCTTTGTAGTAGAGGGCTTTAATTGTGATGGTCTTTTGTTGTTTGTTTTGTTTTTATTTTTTATTTTTTTCTCTTGGCCAAGAGATTCTCCAACAAAAAAGGTTGGCAGTCTGTAATTGGCCCAGTAGACAAAATTCAGAGCAAAAACCATATGTAAAGCAATGACTGCAGTGCCACTGGTACAAGGCGTAAGTGTGCTGCTCAGTGGGAGGTAAATAAGGCTTGATAAAAGCACCTGTGTCTCTTTCACTTTGTTAGTGATGTGCCTGAGGCTTGGGCAGGACCCCAAATCCCAAGGTTGAGGGGGATGTCTGCTGATTGGTGTAGACACTTCCTATATAAGGGCCCCCACCTGCTCCATTCTCTCACACCCTATATTTACCAGTACACACAAATATGCAGGCATGCACATAGACACACTGTAGTTGTATAGACACAGAAAGCGGATAAAAACACTCTATCCTCTGGGAACAGGTGGCATAGACCATGCGTGGGTGATGCAGCGACCACAGAAGTGATTCTTTTCTGCTACCATCCTATCTGATTCTACAGGATAACCTTTGTAGAGCAAGGACACAGAAATACAGAGACTGTCTGACAACATCAACCTCTTCAGATGCTGAGGTGAACAGGGGAGTTTTTTAGTGCACCTGAGCTCAGTTTTGTTTCCTAAAAGGAGTATTTAACTTTTTTTGAATCCCTAGTTTATATCTTTTCTCTCATTGTGTTTTCTTATGTGCTTTCAGTAAAATCAAATGAGGAAGTCTATTTACATGTGTAAGAAACACAAAAAAAATCATTACTGGATCATTTCAATTTGACGGACAACAACTACACTGCTAAAAAATATTAAAGGAACACTTTGAAAACACACTAGATTTTAATGGGGAAAAAAATTCTTACTGGATATCTATACTGATATGGACTGGATAATGTGTTAGGAATGAAAGGATACCACATCATTTGAAGGAAGTGAAAATTATCAACGTACAGAGGGCTGAACTCAAACCCCAAAAATCAAAGTGAAAAAATGATGCAGCAGGCTAGTCCATTTTGCCAAAATTTTATTGCAGCAACTCAAAGTGCCTAGCCTGTAGAGGTCTGTGGGTCCCTCCATGGATATTCCTCCCCAGACCATCATTGACCAACCACCAAACCAGTCATGCTGAACGATGTTACAGGCAGCATAATGTTCTCCACGGCTTCTCCAGACCCTTTCACTAATGTCACGTGTGCTCAGGGTGAAGCTGCTTTTATATGTGAAAAGCACAAGGCGCCAGTGGTGGACCTGCCAATTCTGGTATTCTATGGCAAATGTCAATCAGGCTCCATGGTGCCGGACAGTGAACACAGGGCCCACTAGAGGATGTTGGGCCCTCAGGTCACCCCCATGAAGTCTGTTTCTGATTGTTTGGTCAGAGACATTCACATCAGTGGCCTGCTAGAGGTCATTTTGTAGGGCTCGGGCAGTGCTCATCCTGTTCCTCCTTGCACAAAGGAGCAGATACCGGTCCTGCTGAAGGGTTTAGGACCTTCTACGGCCCTGTCCAGCCCTCCTAAAGTAACTACCTGTCTCCTGGAATCTCCTCCATGAGACATCTCCTCCTTGAGACTGTGCTTGAGACACAGAAAACTGTCTGGCAGTGGCACATATTGATGTGCCATGCTGGAGGAGTTAGACTAGCTGTACAACCTCTGTAGGGTCCAGGTATTACCTCATGCTACCAGTAGTGACACTGACCCTAGCCAAATGGAAAACTAGTGAAAGGAAAGATGAGGAGGGAAAAAATGTCAGTGGCCTCCACCTGTAAAACCATTCCTGTTTTGGGGGTTGTCTCATTGTTGCCCCTCTAGTGCACCTGTTGTTAATTTCATTAACACCAAAGCAGCTGAAACTGATTAGCAACCCCGTCTGCTACTTAACTGACCAGATCAATATCCCAGAAGTTTAATTGACTTGATGCTATACTCTGATTAAAAAGTGCTGCTTAAATTTTTTTTTTTTAGCAGTGTATATACTTTCCACATCCCATCAAACAGGACTGTAATATGCAAAGTTTAAGACCATTTTAAAATTTCAGGCAGTTAAATGGCCAAGGCTGATAATTGAGCTTTTCAAAGCGCATAATTTGGGAATCTGTTAGGGAGGAATCAGAATGGGCAGAGGAGAATGCCATACTGGAGGAAAAATATCACCTATGATGTGACATTTGAATAAGAATGGAACGTATTAAACAATTTCTGAAATATCTCAAACTTTAAATAAAGGAAAAGTGACATGACCTAAACCTCTCTACAGATTGCACACTTGCAAGTGATCAATACTTACATTGTACTTCGCTGAAGCCTGAAATTATTGCATATGCTGTAAAAGGCCAAGATGTAGAGGCGGGGTTTTTGGAAGAACAAACATTTGAAAAGGAACAAATGTCAGTGAAATTTACATAAGTTAAAATGAGCCGGAGGAATTTTCTTGCCATTTTCTTTTATAACGTCTGCATTCTTATTTCCACAGAATACACATTCACTTGAAATGAAACTATAAATTGCCGTATATTGATGAACTCAATCTTGGAAAAAGAGACACGTAGAGGGATAAGGATAATGAAAGAATTAAAATACAACACAAGTCTTTATGATGATTGCAGCACACACTCACTAGTTCTGCAATGTGACAATAATACATAACAGAATTGCCAGTAGCATTTATTTCATGCTGTGTTTAATTCTGCAGGAATAATGATAAAAGGAAACAATCAAAATGTGTGTGAACACAATAAAGAGAGTGACGGAATGGGCTATTGCTCTCCCACAGGGAATAATTGAGCCCTAACCGGGGGTCGGCTGAATAAATCACCCTCCTATCTACAGTAGCTTATGACCTCCACTACACCCACCAGTTTCCCCTTTGAGGTTCTATCTGTACATGTATGAGGGGCCGCTTCACATTCCAGACATTTGTATATACGTGGATCATTTTGTGATTTTTACCAAAAGACCCCTTTCTGCCTTAGGATGTAAAATTCAGATGAATGAAGCAAAATCAATGAGCCTTATCTATACAGTGCAGGTGAACAGGCAAACGTTTTTGTCATGTAAAAGGTAAATACTCACCTGAATATGACTGCTAATATCTGTCACTGTAATTCTTCAATAACATTAATTTGTCTCCCACCTGTATGTTTAAATATGTGTATTTCTTTGCGTCTCCTGTTCCGGTGTGTGCGTGTTCTCACAGATTTTTGTTAGTTAAAAAGTTGTCTGCCTTTGAATTATTGTGTGCCTCTGCATGCCATTGTGTTGTTATGCTCACATCAACCTGTTTGTGCGTGTAAGTGTTCATTTACGCACGCCTGTGTTTGTGCATATGCATTTGTCTATGTATTTGCATGTGTCTGAGCTTGTGTCACCTACTCCATTTCTATGGAAATCAAATGCGGCAGCAGCCACAAGTTTACACATTCCCCCTGTTTTGACTCCATTCAATCAACTGTGTGCATAATTACCCTGGTGCCGTATGGTAATCTATTGGGACCCAAATATTGCAGTTTGACAAATCCTTCATTTGTATTCAGTCGCTACACAAAGCATCAATCGTGCTTTAGCACACATGCTGCCCACCAACCCCCAGACTCTCTCTCCACACTCACGCGCACACACACTACACCAACCACGCCTCTCCCCTTTCCCCAGAAACACAGAGCGGTGTGGAACCAAAAGCTGGCTGATTAGAACAGTGAGACATGCTGGGATCTGGGTTTGTCATTAATATTTCTCTCTTCCAGATGGTACCTCCTACAATGCAAAAAGATACCACCACTGGGCCAGAGACAGGGATGGGCCTTTTACTGGGGGGAAGGACAAAAAGAAAAAAGATGGAATAAAGATCTTTTGTCATCCTGAAGCTGGAGGGCCAAATGACAGCTGTTGAATACTGCCTCTTGTTTCAAACCCTCATACTTTTAAAATTGGAGCAGTTTTCTCTTCACTTTATTTATTGTTTACCCTTGCTATTCATGACAAAAGACATTTATCATATGACAGTTATATTATTTAAGTGGTTTTCATCTGATTAGGTTATACTCAACAACAAAAAATAAAGAGATCTTTCCAACAAACTCTGGAGTGATTCAGCTTCTTTAACCCTCCAAAATTATGTGTACATCTCATCAATGCACAAACGTAAATCCCCACAATCCCACGCTGCCTGGGGCTGCCTGATTGAACTAGTGACATTTTGAGCCTTATTACATGCTCACAACACAACAAGGCACAACAAACAAGAAGACCAATTTCAGTTTTCTCTCTCTCCCTCCTGCTTCAACCCCCTCACTGTCATTTTCTTTCCTCTTTCATTCTGTTTGGGATTGAGGATGAGGGTTTGGGAGGAGAGCTGCAGTAAACAAGGGCGGAGAGAGAAAGAGAGATTAGCACCAGCTAATAATCCTCTCTTTCAACACGTGCAGCTTCATATTTCCAAATTAAAGTGGAGTGCAAGGAAAGGGGCTTATTAAACATTAAACGTCATCTAGCTCCATTGCACTGTTCACATTCAACCCCTCCCAGCTCTGCCCTGGAGGCTTCCAGAATACTGTGCAGTGCTGGATTTGCAGTGCTGAAGTAAACTAAAGCCATACATCACCCAACTGATCAGGCCTTGGGAGAGGGGCCTGGGCCAATCATTTTGAGGTTAAACAATGTAATTTGGATCTTGTAAGTGCAATTTATTTTGCCCGTCAGACAGAGGCATTGAAACATTTTCTCTTTTTTTCCTCCTTCTCCATTAGATAACAGGAGTATGGTATTTGGAAGAGAGTGAGCAGGTCCCACAGAGGTGAGACATCAGCGGTCATTTGCTCACTGGAGAGAATAGAGTAGATAAAGCAATGGCTCACTACCTCAAATAAATATCAGAAATGTTTCTCTGGTGACAATTACAAAAGATCTGTCCTTTTACAGGGATTTCAAAACCAAAACACTGTATTACTTTCATATTGTTATGATAAATATGCATGAATTAACATTTCCTACATATTTTGCATAAGACAAATGTCAGTAAAGGTAAAGTAAACCTGCTAAAATACCAACCTGACTAGGCAATAATTCAAACTCTAGAATACACAAAAGAGCTCATTGTCAACTCAGTGACTGAAAAGTACCCAGGTCCTATGACTACAAAATAAACCGAACCCAAATCATCACCCCTCCACCACCGTGCTGAACAGTTGGTATGATATGCTGTGTTTGGTATTTGCTAAATGTGGCACTTTGGTCTCATTTGTCCAAAGGACGTTGTTCCAGAAGTCTTGTGGTTTGTTCAGACTTTGCAAAACTAAGCTGTGCTGCCATGTTCTTTATAGAGAGACGAGGCTACCCTCTTCTTCTGGCAACCCTTCTAAACAAGCCATACTTGTTCACTGTTTTTCTAATTGTACTGTCATGAACTTTAACATTTAACATGCTGGGATGTAACTGTTTTTTTCTAATTTTTTGCAGTTTTTCTGCATTGCACAGTCTGACCTTGGGATAAATTTGCTGGGGCATCCACTCCTGGGAAGATTGGCAAAGGTCTTGAATGTTTTCAGCTTGTTAATAATCCTGCTCACTGTAGAATAATGGACTTCAAATTGTTTGGAAGTGGCCTCCTAACCCTTCCCAGTCTAATGGTCAGCAACAATTCTTTCTTTAACAGCCTTGCTGATGTCTTTCCTCCTTGGCATTGTCTTAACACATACCTGAATGCTTCCTACCAGCAAACTGCTAAAACTTCTACTTCTTGCTGATGATCAGTTAATCTGTATTTGATTAGCATCACCTGGCTGCTTCTTACAAGCAATAAGGGTGTACTTAGTTTTTTACACACCACATTTTGGCTTTGTTTTTGTTAAATAAATAATGACATGTTATAATATGTCATGTTTTGTTGTTCATCTGAACTTGTATTTACCTAATTTTAAGACATGCGAAGGACAAAACTATTTTTACTATTTCCTGATACATGAAACCTTAGAATTGACAGAGGGTGTGCTTTCTTTTTTACCATGACTGTAGGGAGATTACCCAGAGAGGGACTTGACTGTAGAAGCTATAGATAAAACCACTAAATATTTCATATCCTTTTCAAATACTAAATGTAAGCATACTAGCATAGCACATTACATACTCTTTATGTATCAGGTAAATGCAACTGAAAGCTTGACATGTTTAAGCCAGCCTTGTTGTAAAATGTTTTTTTTTCCTTATACTGGTTGTAAAACTTCTTCAAGGTCAAAAACTGAAAGAATATATCTGTATAGTAACCACTACCACAGTATATCACTGCTAATGACAAAATATCACCAATTATCTCCACTGAGACATTGCAGGTTGTCTCAACAAGAATGGGATTATACATACTCTCTGAATCCCTGCCGGAGATTTGCTGACCAGAAGCCCAGTTTAATGTCCCCTCCAGTGAGAGCTGTTATCCTCTCCTTGTGAACATATTGTGGTTATGTCTCTTAATGTGTGCTGGGGTTGGTGCCGGTCAGGAAATCTCCTGCAGTTTAGAGGATTAGAGCTACAAAGTGCCGCTGGTGGAAAGAATGAGCTAGCCATTTGAGTGATACAAGTGAATTAAGAGATTAAAATGGTTTAGAAAGACTGATTACAAAACCATAGGGGTTTAGAAATGGAAAGACAAGTCTTGAGATGGGAAAAATCCCTTGTACTTTTCTTGTAGGTGGTGACTATTATTTTGCTCTTTTGCAAATACCAACACTCGATCTTCACCAAATCCTTTTGAATTTATTGAGTCACTAGATTTATAAGATGAACAGATGAACAGAAGCAAACCTGATCTCGGTGAAATAAGCTAAATGACTGCAAATTCTTACACATATTAAATGGTGATAGAACATCATATGTTAAAATTACATTCTGTCTCTTTATTTTGTACTTAATCTGCAGTAACTGCAATAATTGCAAATCTTGCAAGCATATATTACTATAGGAGTAACAGTCACTAAACCGCTTTGATGCTCACTGAAGTATTTCAGGATCTACTGTATGTATTGACACAAAATTCAGTGCTGCCTGCAATGAATCCCATTAACTATGGTGGCCAAAGTTTTACCTTTCAGTTTTTGCCTTTGAGTGAAACATGTTAAAAAATGTTTTAGATGTAATTTAGATGTAAATTGGTGGGTATCAGAGGAGACTATGATATCCATTGGGTGCTGCTTCTCCTCTATTTTAAGAGGCACGGGGGACATCATAATATAAAGACTAATTAGTTGAAATAAACCATTGCCAAATATTTGGAATAATCCATAATTAACTAATATCAATATTAATATTGCATTGGTCTAATGATAATTTTCAGATATTTTGCTGCTTAAGTTAGCTAATGCAAGAATTTGTTGTAGCAACCTTGAAGGACTGTTTAGTTAATTGAGAGCATGGATTTGGACTAGGGCGTGTAGCAGAATGCGACAGACTGGCTCCTGGCATATTCACAGGTGCACAGGAGGTACAGCATGGAGGATGTTCAAGTGACTCAAAGGCGTCAGATGAGATTTATAAGTGTAAACAGTTATTTATTCAGTTGTAGTTAATTTTGGAATCATGTTACTATAAAGTACAATGTTTACCATGTTGTTTCCAGGCACTACCATTGCCAGAGTCCATTGGAAAAAAAAAAGAAAAAAAAACAAGTGATGTGCATATTCATATTCTCCATAACAGACAACTACTTCATGAATTGTAAACTGTAAAAGCTTTATTTGTATTGCTATTTTACAGATTAGACTCCTTACAAGACCTAAAAACGTCAGCCAACCTATACATCTCTCTTAGTTTGGATAGAGCAACAAGCCTCACAGCAGCTATGAAGATGTACTGGAGTACTACCACAGGCAGAAGAACTCATAAACACACTAAATGTTTCATTTGATTTAAATGTTTCCAGAATTTCATGTTTTGTTTTGGTTTTATCATTCTTATTTTTGTTTTTTAGTGCTTTGAAAAAATACCACTGTAGGTTACTGAGTGCTTAGTCACCTTTTCATGGAGCAACAACTTGTAGTGCTACAATATGTTCAGACAAGGTTATAAACATTTTTTAAACCATTGTTTTACTGTTTGATTTTCCAGTTAATATAAGAAGAGGACTGTTATAATGTTGGTGAGCCAACTTTTAATCTAAAGTTGCTAATATCACGTAAAAAATGCAAGCAAAACTGATGATATTTCCTGACCACCTCAAATGAACTTGTGTTAAATGCTATTAAGTGTAAACACAGTAGACAATTTGCTAAATACTATCCATCCATTCATGTGAAGGTGTAATAACCAACAGAGAAGCTGGAGGAAAATCCCAGAGCCCACAAAGTAGGAGGGATACCTCCTCTACCTTACACTGGATGTTTCTATTAACAATGGCATGCTAAAGTGGACATATTATAAGAGTTCCATTATATGTTTAAGTCATGGTTCTATCTTGTGAACCAAAGTCTAACATTTTTTATTAAGTATACATTTTTCTTGTGAATTGAATTTTAACACTACAAATATTCACTCAGTCATTTTACACTCCACTGACTAAAATATGCACATTGTCTGAAAAGTTTTGATGGCAGAGGGGCATGCTGGGAAATATATTAGCCTACTTGTACTTCCTGACCTTGCTCCCTGTCATTTGTACAAAATGCCCATGAACCTGTTGATGTCAACTATTCAACAATCTGTTTTTCAGTGAATGTCTTATAGAGTTGGAGCCGTTAGCATGGCAGTAGTCATAGCCTTGAGTCACTTTGTAAGGTGTTAAATGATAACAAAATTAAATCTATTTCAAAATGAAATAGATGAAAGTGCAAAGGTTATCATTCATAATGATGAGGTGTACATTTCCCGCGTGTTACAAAGTACTTAAATTACTTAAATTAAAGTCTTAAAGGAACAGATATAATTATCTCAAAAATCTAAATTAATCTATGTTACAAAGTTACATTCTGTTTCTCTGAACACTAACTAAGTAAGGACACATGTGGGTGTTGTTGTGAAAGAACTTTAATAAATCGAACACATGGCAGTAGGGTCCTTTAGTGTCAGATGAAACACCCTAGTCTTACAGCAAAAAAACACATTTGCCTTTTCCAAACAATGGCCACATTTCCAACACTGAAACACTGTTAATACAAAGAGCAACAGTAAACTTTAGCCAAAGCTATACTGCCAGAGATTATTCTGGAACAAATCGATCCAAAAGTAGCCTGCCAAGCGTTGCAACTGTGTCCCAGGAAAGTGTTGAGAAGAAGAAGAACAAACAGAATGAATAAGAAAATGAAAAAAAAAAATGGAGAACAGATAGGGGGGAGATAGAAAGTGCTGGCCGCTGCAAAGTCTCCAAACAAAGAGGATATGTGAGGCGTGTACCTCAAGCCTTTCTCCTTTACAAGAAGAGCCAGTAAGCACTTTTCTCTGCGCTGAAAAGCTAGCTCTCGCTCTTCGTGTCACATCAGCAGTTTTTTAGCGAAGCTCACAAGCACCATATCCAGGTGAGGGGTGTATGTTAAGGATTTCTTCCTTTCCCATATCAGTCTCTTTCACTCTTACACTCCTCTTCCTCAACCCACCCCCGCCTCTCAGTTTCTCTCATCCTCTGCCAATATGTCTCTTCCTCATTCTCCCCCTCTCCTTCTTGCACTTTACAATTCTCTTTCTGTCTCCCTCAAGATGTTTCAAAGCTTGTATCACTCCTTTCAGTCTCTCCATGTGTGCTTATGTGTAAGCAGATTTCTTTACATTTAATGTCCACATTTGCTCTTTATCCTCTCATGCTATCTGATCAGTTTGCTAGAAATAAAGAAAAAAAAAGAAATGGGTAAACTATATATTTGAAACACTTAAAAGACCACCTATAAATTTTGCTATTTTATCCTTTTCTTATTGTTTGTAAAAAGTGGCAGTACAATTTAGGATAGAATGATTAAATATTGCATTTGTTTAGATTTTTTTTATTTTGCTAATGACATATATTCATACCTATTTTATTTTTCGTCCTTAAAAACTTTTCTTTGACATTTAATGGGTAATCACACTGTGAAATCTTGTTTACTGAGGAAGGACAAACAGAATATAGGAAATGACTTTGTGCTCACACTTGGACACACAAAAAATTGGCATGCAAGCTTACATACGCACACATACATGCAAGGGTCCCTGGGTGGTTGAATAGCAAAGCTATTCATGCGACTGGAACACCCCTGACTGTGAACACCACTTTCCCTAGAAAGTGAAGCTGGGGCACAAATCACATTTTCTGCACAATTAAAGCAGGGCTGCGGCTAAGTGTATCAGAGCCTTGCTCTCTGCAGGAGCCCAGGGAGTCAGCAGGCCTGTCCCCTCTCCCCTTATAATGGCAATGTGATGAAGATGGTTTCTCTGTAATTAGTTTCTGAAAGTTCTCATTCAGTGAGTGAGGCCACAGACTGTGCAGCAGAGAAAAGACCAGTTTGTTCTGTAACCCAGTGCTTACAGCACAGACCAACTATAAAAGGGGGCTGATGATTAATCATATTGGCCAGTTGTGACTGTAAAAAATTGTCACAAAAAGAAAAACAAATCTTTAATTTTTGTTTTAACTAAAAAGTATTTCTAAATAAGTAAATCTGTGCACTCATTACAAGGTCACTGTATTTCTCCTGTTTATTTTTCAGCATGCTTTACATAATAGACCGTAAAAAAAGCAACAGTAACAAAACCCTAAGTAATAAAAGACTGCCAAAAGCAGTGAAAGGCAACAAAAATACAAACTATTGCCCAATCTACTCTTGAACGCAGTAGATTTGAAACCTGTCACTTTACTTTAAGTGTAAAGAGTACAAGTGCAAGAGCTTTGGGGTTTGAGTTCACTTGCAGCCATAAAAGCCAGGTAGTTAATATTATATTACCCCATTACACCATCTTCTACTGTTACAGTGGTCTTATAAAGAGTGAGTTTCTATGAATCGAAACTTTCATAGTTTTAACATACTTGTAAAGCAGTGTGGTGTAGACTCTGTTTTAAGCCTAAAGTGCAATCATGGGGAAGAAAGTCCAAAGTCAGTCAGCAAAACTGAACCTTTAACATTTATATGGATCCTTTTGATTTATGGTTGGGGATACATTGTGCATACAAAGGATGTGACCAGAGTCTGGGGTGTGTCTCTAGAGTCCTGTTAAGGTTCAGGCAACAAAAGCACTTGAGGTTAGGGAAGGATTGTGGTTTTGGTTTGATGTAAATAAACGTAATGGAGTTTTTCTGTATTCAAACTAGACCTAACTTTAACCACCCCTTCCTAAACATAATAATAAAAAAAATTGTAAATACAGTAATGCTTTAGTGACTAGAAGTGAAAAGAATATTTGCAACTTTCCAGCACAGTGTTTCCTCTTTATATTAATAGTAAACACAATTCTGTTGCATTCAAGTTTCCTTCAAAACATATTTACTTGCAGAAATGAACCTTCTGGAATTCAGAGTCTGGCGTTTTGGTGATGATAGAGAGGCGAGTGAAAACTCGTGAGTGCATGCTGAGGAGGAGTTGATGGCACTATAACTTCTGAGTGTCTTCTGCATGGGTGTATTTTGCGGTAAGTTTACTTAATTTGGTGATGTGAGGACCTTGGAGCATCATAGTCCAGGAATAATAATAATAATAATAATAATAATAATAATAATAAAAAAATAATAAAAAACCAAGAATTATTTTATGGAGTTCTTCTACCTTAACTGTCAAGCAATATGGTTGCTTCTTTTGCTGACTTGACTCATGCAGTAATATGTTGTGTGTTGCTGATGCCTGTGCAACCAGCTTTCTAAAGATGGTCCGATTGATTGATGAGCAGCATTGGAGCACCCACAACCAACATGTATGATGAGTGTAAGTCACTAAAGATAGCTGAGCTCTTTCTAAATGAACATGGACAGGGTTTCTGGTTTAAGAGACTGGAGGTCATTGTTAGAAAAACAAGTATACTGCAATCTCAGTGAAGTCATAAGTATGAAAAGTCCCAGAAAGCTGAATCTGTTCATCTGGACGTAGTGTTTTCAGTGGGAGAAACGTTTCGTCACTTATCCAAGTGACTTCAGACTGAAGAAGCCACTTGGATAAGTGACGAAACGTTTCTCCCACTGAAAACGCTACGTCCAGATGAACAGATTCAGCTTTCTAGGATTTCCTCACCTGGATTATTGAGCATCCATCAATAAAGTATGAAAAGTCAATGCCCAATATGTTCTTGTTAAGCAAAGACTGACTCATCGGACAAGGACTTACAATATCACATATCATGACACCTCTTGAAAAGGGAGCACCACAAATCTAACTCAACTGTGAATCATGGAGGGATAACTGGATTCTGGGGTGAATTGGGTGCATGCTTCTTCCTTTGTGAATGTCAGAGCAAAGGTGCAGTCTATCTAGCGGCAGAGGCAGCATGTACAGCACAAAGATAATTATTTTCTTTACAGATACATATTAAGTGTGACAGAAGCCCAGATGAAGCAACGAACAGAAGATATTTATTCTGTAAAATAAAAGTGCTTTATTAGTGCATGTGTAGGTAAAAGACAGGAAGTGGAAATTTTTTACCTTACATGACTGCATGATGCAAAACAAAAGAGAGTTGCCCCTTGAATTTTAAACCAACTGGCAATGTGAGACACAGAGGAATTTATGGGGAGAAGCCAAGAGGTGTGGCTTAACTGATTGGAGAATAAAACGGCAGGCATGAAAGATTTAAGAGGGAAGTCTTCCTGATTGAACTACTGCTAAACTCCATAAAGCGATGCTATATTTCACTACAAGCAAGAAGCTCAATGGAATCAATAGAACACAGGTTTATAGTGACTGTTATATTACTAACTGCTGTCATTATTAACATTATTGTTGTTGTTTTTTATTATTAGAAAATGAAATAATTTCAACACATTTTGCCTTCATAATGGATATTTAAATTTGAAGGTCTGATTTTTATTGTATGCCCATGAAGACACATGGTTTGTGAGGGAAAGAGGTAACGTTACCACCAAGGATTCATCGTTGAAAGCTACACCCATAAATGCTTGACTCCAATTCAGTTCTCAATATGACATCTGTGAAGGGGGAGATTAGAGCATGAATCACAAATACTTCCTGCTGCCGCCTGGGATAGCCCAGAGGAAAATGCATGTGACCCAAGCATGAGGAATTCTCAGGAGCTGTCAGCCGAGATCAAACTCATTTAGCGACCACAGGCTTCAGTGTGCAAATACCCCGCTAACGTGGACACAGTGTCGGATTGCTGTTCCCTGTTTTCCTCCTCTTTATTCTCTCAGTTTCCATTTAGAATTTGCACTTGTAAAAGCAAAGAAGACAGCAATTATGGGGTGAGGATTTACGATTTTCAACAGCTAAAAATTAAAACAAAAAAAGGATTTAAATATTTCACTTTATGTTTAATGAATATAGAAAATATGAAAGTTTACTTTTTTGTATTAAATTATGTTAACTATTTACTTTTTTATGACGTGAATTTTTTGAGAGTGTCATAAAAGTGGATTGTCATAAACAAATACACACACAAATATGCACCTTTATGTATATTTTTTCACCCAAGGGCAAACTTGGGAACAAGCAAGTAAAAAACAACAATAAACAAAAGAAATTGGACTGGATTGTCTGAATTTACGTATGGGGTAAGAGTCTGCATTCCTGTTTTTTATGCCTTATAATGCCACTCAGTTTCTGTGGATCTCATTGCATGATTCTATAATTACAATACGATTCTTTAAACTTTGGGGGGGGGGGGTATAGTTTCTAATCTTTTAGGTTTTAATATTCTCTCATCCCTTCTTGGCTAAATCATGTTCTGTATCAACCTATTCCAAATACACATAGTAGCTACAAGACAGAAGCGGCCTGGAGAGGATACACAACACACAGCCATGATGGATGGTGTCATACAAGTGTGAGTGAGGCTGTTTTTTTCTGTAACTAAGCCCGGAGTAGAAGAGGTGAGAAGAATGTATGTGACCAGCGAAACTATGATGGCAACATGTTGAGCGAGACAGAGCGGCAGCAGGGTTGAACAGGTGAAGCCCGCAGGTTTGGTGATAATCTCAAAGCACACCTAGCCCAGAGCGTGGAGCTGGCGGCCTTCGGTTTGTGGTGCTGCTGTGCCTGTCACGTTTCTACAACCTCCCAGCAGAAATAACCAGCGTTGGCAGAGCTGGTGGCCGGATGCAAGGAGGTGCCAGTGGCTATAACAGCAGATATATCGCTTATGAGATCAGATGTCTGCAGGGCTAGAGAAGCCATGAGAGACTGTGAATGAGAGAGAGACAAAGAGAGACAGTGAGAGAGAGACATACAGCATTCACATCAGGAGGAAATTGCTTTGCTGCCACCAGCCCCTTGGTGGTAAACACAGCAAGTTAGTGTGTGTGGCAGAGAGTGGTTATAATTGTCTTGACATGGACATTGTTTCGATGGACAGAGTGAGGAGTGAGAAAGGAAGAAAGGTGGGGGGGGAGTAAGGGGTGGCTGTGAAGTATGGATTCAGGAAATTGGCATGGCGTTCACACAGTGCCTGGGTAAAAGTGGCTCAACGGCAAGGGGAGAAAATTGTTTATGAAGCTTTCCATCCCCGAATCTAAACTGAACAGCAAGGGGTAGGAGGGAAGGGGAGAAAGGAGTGGATGGGAGAGAAAGGGAGAAAATTGGATGGGAAAGTGTCTTGGGGAGAGAGGTTTGAATAAGAAGGCAGCAAGAGGCATATATGGATTACAAATCAGATATAGCCCAGTATGGACTCTGAATCTACTGCAGCCTATAGGCTACAACTATACCAGCATAGAAATATTTCCTCTTCCCCTTTTCTCTCTTCAGAACCTATGGTTATGCACATTACATTATACACTCTCATAATAATTACTACTATAAGTCACAAGCTCAACCATTCTGGCTAAATTTATGGCACCATCATTTACGGTTACATAAAATGACGTTGTATAAAAAAGCAATTGTGCAGTATAGAGGCCATTTTGCAATGTGAGAAAAACATTACCTTGGTGACAAACATAATGCTTCTGTGTGGCTTTGATATCATTTAATATCAAAACATTCAGTGCTGATGAACATGTGCTGATATTATTATTATTATTATTATTATTATTATTATCATTATTGTTATTATTATTACGGATTGCATACTCTGTATATCAGAAAAAGGACTTCCAATTGACCAAATCCCTAAACTTACATTTGAGTTAGAATCTGAATGCATTTATTTATCAAGTAACAAGATTGTTATTTGTATTATTTACAATCTACAACATAAAACTGCACATTTCCAGTATGAAAAGAAAAATATTTGACATTTGTAAACCAAATATTTCACAGGAGTAAACAAAATATGCCTTCAGTATTTCAGAACATATTTGGTTGAAGACTTTGGTGCAGCCGATTTGTTCAGCTACAAACATTTTATATTAAATAACGTCATCACCCGCTTGTCAATCACAGCCTTAAAGAAAAAAATACTGTGGCATATCACTGCATGTGCGCTTCAGCGTGAACCCTCTTTTTCTCTCCCTTCACGATTCCATCTGCACAGACAGTAAAACACAAACAGCCGTGCCAGCTTTGACTCTCTTGGTGGGACCTAGCAAACCAGCCTCAGCAGTTTGCGTGCTGGGTTTCCCTTTAGCTGTGGCACTGGGCCGTGGGGGCTGTGGGGAGATAATCCTGGGTACTGCTGAGTGGAGCAGGCATCAGACACATAGGGAGAAGTGGATTACCCCGACTGGTAGAGATAGCAACAAGCTGGAAGGGTGGAGTGGGGGGAGTGAGAGCTCCAGCCCAGATAAAAGCACAGGAGAAGGAGCAGGGCTACAGGAGGGGATAAGACAGGAGAGGAGGAGTCTAATATTGAGGTAGCAAGCAGAAAGTGTGAAAAGACTCTGAGGAGGAAGGATGGATTTAGTGAGACTTTACCTATGTAACCATTTTTTTTTTCTAATAAAATGTTTTTTTATCCATGGCTCCACTTTTGTGTCTGATACTGAAGAATAACTTATATGATTTTTTGTTGTTATTAAAAAAAAAGAATAATTTATTACAACGTATACACCTTATCTCAGGAGTCACTTTTACTTTGCTACTGCCTGTGCTAACATTACTGCAAACCACTATATAAAAAAAAGTAGTAATTCTAATAGAGTTATAATAACATTAGGGATAGTAATGACAATAAAATCATAGCAGTTCAGTGGAACCTCACATGCACTGAATTTACTTCAGCTCTAGGATTGGTCAATATTCTTTATATAATTCACAGTAATCCAACTATTGATCATTCCCATTGTGTGGATTGCTATAATCATTGACTTATTGATTCAGTTTGTATTACAGATGCAAATAATTGTGCTTTAAATTGCATACCTAGTTAAGAAGTATTGATTTTACCTATAACTTGACACATTACACTTTTTTACACTTCCTTCTACATTTCTTTAGAGTCTTCCATTTTTCTGCTATTATTAGCCAGCTTAAAGCATCAGGATCATCAGGATTCTCCTTTATTAGAGCTACATTTTTCTTTTCTTTTTAGATTCTCTTGTGTCAGTCCTAGATATGCAGCATATAAAATCTCCTCATAGAGCTATGAGTCACTGTCTAGTTATCACTAATGCTACCTTCAGGCACTGAACTATAAACGTTCAAAAACTAGGATCAGTACTGTATTTCAGATCAAATAAGATTATGTTGTTGATGTAGTCTTAAAAGATTTTCCAAAATACTAAAATCATTTACAAGATTAATGTGGAAAAGCTGGATGATCATTCTTTCTTAATTTAAAGGACAATGAGATTGAATGGACAGTAAAGAGTTAACCTAAACCATTTCCCTCCTTTATACATCATTGATCTTTTCACACTAATTAAAGCATAGCCAGGACTATTTAACCAAGCTAACGAGAACAGGCAAATTCGGCCTCCGTAGCACTGGGAGATCATGGCAATGGAGTGCTCTCTACCTGCAATTTAATAGAGGGAAAGAGACAAGAGTGTTTTTGTGTGGTCTGTGAGTGTGTGTGCACATTTGAGAAAGAGAGTGATAGAGAACTGACGATAATTAACAAAAACTCAAACCCAGCAATGAAAAACTGAGAGAGCAACTGGTTAAAAAGAAGAAAACAAACAAACAAAGAAGGAAAACTAAATACATGGAGTATTTATTCAATAAATTAAAAGATCTGGTTAACATTTTGGAAACACACGTTTACTTTTTTCCAAGATGATAAAAAAATTACACTTTCAGTGTAATGAGGAGACACTTCAAGCACCTTAATGCTTTTGATAAATTTAACTTCTTCAAACATCTTTAAGGTTTCTCTGAGATACTACCTTGCAGGTTTACTTTTTTTGAAGAATAACTAAATATGTAAACTCTCTACATAGTTTCACCATTACCTTCCTCTACTCATTAATTGTTTATTCAGTATAGGTAACTTGCTCAATGAGACACAGTAGCTCATCTGGTGGTGCTCATAAAGAGGCATCTAGCAGCTCGGGTAAAATCCCCATGCTATGAGAAGTCATGATCAATAATGCATCGGCATAGATGTGAGGGATGCTGCTCAAAGGCATTTGCTTATCTCAGATGCCAGTTACTGCTTTCATCCCAGGGACATGCAGCAGTTGTGTGTGCATAAAAGTGTGTGCGGGGAGGTCGAGAGAATGCAGTATTTACACACTTCCCATCATGTGTTATTTATTTCACACCTTGATGTGTTCATCTAGCCTATGCCTCTGAGGAAATCAGCACTCATAATGCAAGAATCAACACAGAGCTTTTAAGTCACTATGCAACTGTCTGTTTTTTAATCTGTTCTCCTAGTTAGAGAATCTAATCGCACCGAGTGTTTGCTTAACTATGTGTTTAACTTAGCCCACAGAGGCAAGAAAAGACTATAAAATTCTAGTTTTGACAAAAAAATAAAAAATAATAAGTATAGTAAACTTTACTCTGTGGAACAACAGACCAAGAGTCTGTTAGCAGCGATCATTTGACTTTGCTCTAATTTATGGGAACTGCTCTAGTGCTTTTGCATTAACAACTGATGAAACAACACTTTATGTGTGCTGTTACTTAAAATCGTCAACAAATTTTTGACAGCTTTATGGAATACTGATGATATACAACGTACATCACACATCAAAATCTCAGTTAGTATAACTGAGATGTGGGCATACCATGACAAATCTAGAGACAGCCATACAACAGAGCCTGGTTGGGCAAGCAAATAAGCAGTCAGATAATCTGATAGGTTGCTTTGCCATGTTGTCTAAACCATGAAAGCAAAAATGAAAACATGTAACAAGCATATGAAATATCCATTACTATATACTTTAAATATATATGTGTGTACACAAACACTCATTTTGTGACTGAAATGGGATTGTAAGTACAACAAGGATGAAAACCTACAAAAGCAAGCCTGAGTTGCTGATAGAGATTTTTGCAAAGTCCTTGTGAATGTGGCTTAGGTGAATCTCCCCCAACAATTTCTCTATGCTTGTTTGTGAATCACACAGAAAAACAAATCACATGGCCAGCTGCTGAAAGAAGTAGTAGGGGAGCAATCAAAGAACAGATGCAAAAACTCTTCAGGCTACATTTTCAATAGAGTAAGGAAATTGCTGTTGTGGTGTGGTTGTACCTCTGTATGAGTTAGCAGCATGCATGAGGAAAGAAAAACTGGTAGGTGCATACTGTATGTAAAGATATTGAGAAACAATGTCTAATCAAGTATATTTGTTTCCTATATAATTTGGCTGCTTTCAGAAAATTTTTTTGTGTTGACTGTTCAAGAGAAAAACACTAGAACATTTTTTTCTTTCAAAGCAATCTGTGTGCTACACTGTTGAGTCACTGATTAACCAAATATTGACCAATAAAAATGGTAATTAGAAAGGAGACTTGAGACTGTGTGCTAAGAAACTAGCTGAAGGGAAAGACCCAAAAACAGGAAACAAAACCCACAGCAACACACACTGAAATTGAGTAATAAAACAAAAAAAGGAAATAAAGGGTCGAAAACATGATGTAGACATAATTGTATGTAAAATATAATTATTTTTGTCTAATTGCGTTCACCATTTAGTTATACTACTGTGCCTTGAAACCTGAAATGCTTACATTGTTTAATATTTGTGTATGTAAGATGGTCCTTACTCCTTCAGAATTATTTACTTTTAACACAGACCGCAGAATGAGGATCCATTGCATCAGTGATCACTTGGTCATGTACAACTGATTAGCCTTAGACTGATTGCCTCAGACTGGTTTGATGTGATTATTTGTTCTCACAAAGACAGCTGAGGAGTGATGGGCACAAACTGAGTATATTCAATGATATTAATTTTATTTTATTTTTGTATGAATCGAAGCGGAAGGCAAGACACATAAAATAGGTCAAGAGCTCAGAGGAGTAAAAGAAAGATGACAAATACATTTGAATAAATTACTGCACACAGATTATAGCTTGAGTGTTTAGCTTGCTGTTTCATTTAGACTTGCTCATGTCAAAGTAGCTTGCACCATATTTTTGTGGAGAAATCTAACACCTACAGCTCCATCATTGTATTTGCTTTTTTGAAAATGTTTATAGTGAACTTTTAAATTGTACGTGGCCTGCAGTCTGCATTTTAGGTAACATACTAAGACTTCACCAAGCCAGGACTGTTAAGAAAATCCATTATGGATCTGCAAAGTACAATCTCTTTTGGGTAATGCTCCTATTGGACCAGTTCCCTGTAGCTCCCCTCCTGCTTCCCTTTCAACTCCCTCTGAACTGGTTAATCACATCTCCTAAATCTGGGCCCAATGAGCCCAGTAGACAGCCTCTGGGGTCTTGCCCACAGTTCAGAGAATACACACAGGCCTTCAATGTGTGTTTGCGGGTGTTGGTGTGTATATGTTGAGTTGCTCTGGACAGGATGTGTGGCTGTATGTCATATTTGGTTTGCCTTAGTCAATGGTTAACCTTGCACTCAGCCACACATGCATTCACACTAGCATGTACACACTGAGACACAAGCACATGAATTCATTGCATCCCCTTGGCAATGTTTGGTGAAAAACCAAGGTCAAACAGAGTTCATCGTACACATACACTTAACAAATTCCGACAAAACTACACTGACACACACATTTCTTGATTATTATTTCTTTGGTGTAAGAGTATGTAGCCCCTGCAGTCAAATTTCTTAGATCTTATTCAGCCACTGAGAATAGTTTTCACTCTGTTAACTGGATTTGGTATTCAAAGAAATTCATGGTGTGGAGGTGGCTGCTCAAGTAATGCTCACATGCACCATAAACAAAAAGGACATAAAATATTCATGCAACTAAAACAAGGATAGGAAGTACAGTGTAAGCAAATCAACTAACTTTATTTGCTTTTGGGCTCGCCTCTGCAAAAGTTTAGCTTGATTAGTTGTCTCTATATGCTTAATTGTGCAGATTAAGTTGTGTTCAGTATAAGCAAACTTTCTTGCATGTTGAAAAATACAGCACAGCAGAGAAGACAATTTGTATCACAGAGTAAGAAAAATGCAAAGTTAGCAAAGTAGAAACAAAAGGAGACTTAAAATGCTTGAAGAAATCAAAGAAAAGAGAAACTTTTTCAGAAAAGCAGCACAGCCACAGACAGAATGAAGGAGGGAGGATGTGAAAGCACATTGATCAGTGCAGATTCGAGAACAACTTGGCTTGCTGGCTCAGTGTGACGTGGGCCTGGGCCCAAATCAGTCAGACAACACCTTTGAAATTCTCAATAGCTTCCTTGTGAATCAGCTGTCTCCTTTCACGGCTGCCTTGGGGAGATAACAGGCTCAACTCTGTTAATGATCTCACCTAATAGACTTCTCCCTTGTCAATCACATTTCAAAATACCAATACAGCCCAGGAGCTCATTCACTCATTCACACACACGCATTCACACTCACGTTTGTGCGCCTCACTTTCCACAAATGTCTTTTTCCTTTTGCTTGTGAGTGAACATCTGCATTAACACCAACAGAGCAGCAACCTGATTTTATTCACTGTGTGCATGTATGTGCCTAATTGGAAATATTGTATACACTTTGCGTCTCAAATGTGTTTTGGATGTTCCTTTGTTTTTAACAGTTGCTACATACCATGATATCACAATGTGCCCTAATGGTTTACATGCAATAAGAAAACAAAAACAAAGAAATATATGATGAAATTAAATATGATGCAATACAGTAACATGATATGACACAGTAAGATACAGTATGATAGATCAAAATACAATATGATACAGTTCATTGTGTGATACAGTACAATACAATCTGATTACTGGTCTATAGTACCCACAAGCAAAATCAGCAATCTAATTTCCTTTGATTAAATGTAAGTCTCCCACAGTGGAAAAAAGAATGTGCAATTGTTCTGCTTTTGTGTGTGTGTGTGTGTGTGTGTGTGTGTGTGTGTGTGTGTGTGTGTGTGTGTGTGTGTGGTGTTGCAGTTTTATTCCTACACATGCATCATGATATATCACAGAATCCTCAAGTTTGTTTGTTAGACACTGCTGGACAA
>VUQS01026510.1:7470-20786 GCA_015108495.1 Heterochromis multidens | reverse complement strand
CACCACTACTATGTCCTGTTGGTTAGCCATCAACAGTTTGTCTGTCTGTATCTGGAAGTCCCACAGGATCTTAGCTTGGTCATTCTCAACTACCCTAGGGGGCGTATCCCAGTTTGACCTTGGGACTTCCAGGACATACTTGGCACAGATGTTCCTGTACACTACGCCAGCCACTTGGTTATGGCGTTCCATGTATGCCCTGCCTGCTAGCATCTTGCACCCTGCTGTTATGTGCTGGATTGTCTCAGGGGCATCTTTGCACATTCTGCACCTGGGGTCTTGCCTGGTGTGGTAGACTCCAGCCTCTATCGATCTTGTGCTCAGGGCTTGTTCCTGTGCTGCCATGATTAGTGCCTCTGTGCCGTTTTTCAGTCCAGCTTTGTCCAGCCATTGGTAGGATTTCTCGATATCAGCCACTTCTTCTATCTGCCTTGGTGTAGCAGGGGCCTGTCCTTCCATGATGGTTCCTGTTCTTGCTCCTCTTCTTTCTCGGGTTTCTACTGCCTGAGGTATTCACTAAGCACGTGATCAGTTGTGGTCATCTGCTTGATGTACTCATGGATGTTTATTGTTTCATCCTGGATAGTGGTTCTGACACTCACTAGTTCTCGGCCTCCTTCCTTCCCTTAGTGTACAGTCTCAGGGTGCTGGATTTGGGGTGAAACCGTCCATGCATGGTGAGGAGCTTACTTGTCTTGATGTCAGTGGCTTCTATTTCCTCCTTTGGCCAACTTATTATCCCAGCAAGGTATCTGATGACCGGCAGAGCGTAGGTGTTGATTGCCCATGATGATACACAATATAGACTGTGGTTATGTTTATGTAAATCTTTGAAAGTAAAAACTTTACACTATCTTTAAGTTTGACCTCAAGTGGTCAAAGTGAACATTAAGGATAAGCATTTTCTTATGGACATACAAACAAATATATATTTATTTTCCTGTCTTGTATTGTCTCCCTACATGGAGAATGATTACCTATCAAACCCCATCTCAGCAGCCCTAGTAGATTTTTGTAAGTGTGGGTGAATTAGGAAGTACAGTTAATTGTGCATGCACAATTTTTATCCAGTATATAACTATCATTACTTGGCACAGTGGTGTGGTGTTTAACACTGTAACCTCATAGCAAGAAGGTCAGGGAATCCACCAGTCAGATGGGGCCTTTCTGTGTGGAGTTTGCATGTTCTCACAGTACGTGTATTGTTTCTCTCCGTGCACTCTGGCTTCCTCCCACAGTCCAAAGATATGCATGTTAGATGAAATGGTGACTCTAAATTGGCCATAGGTGTTAATGTCTGTCTCTCTGTGTTAACGCTGTGACAGACCAGTGACCTGTTAAGGAATGTACACAGATATGGAATGGATGAATGGGTAACTCTGGGTAATACTATAGTTTCTTGTTTGAAACTTAAACCTGACATTTTATTTTTATTTGCTTGGAGTATAGATTACTTGGATCGACAAACTAATTTGCAAATGGCTATTAAACATCATCATTAGCATTCATTTGGAAAATTTACTGTAATCTCTCTCACAGATTCAGTAAGTATTTTCATCACTGGTAGTGACCCGTTTCATGTCACAGTGTTTTCACATTGTCATTTGATAAATTGTTATTGTAGAAAAACTGGATTATGGCCACACACTCTATAGCCATTTCTGCTATATTTGTTAATTTTTTGGCAGTACCTTTAGTCACGTATGCAAATTAAATGGCCATTACCTTGCATCATCCCAAAACTAAAGTAAAAGTGGAAAACTATGCTGTACTGGATAAATCAGAGTACAGCTATTATCTACATTGTCAAGTATGTTGCAATTAACGCTTGATGAAACATAATGTGTGTGTTTTCCTGCTGATTTTAGCCATTTGATTTTCTATTCATGGGCAGCACGGTGGCTTGGTGGTTAGCACTGTTGCCTCACAGCAAGAAGGTCCTGGGTTCAACTCCACCATCTGTCCGGGGCCTTTCTGTGTGGAGTTTGCATGTTCTCCCCGTGTTTGCGTGGGTTCTCTCCGGGTACTCTGGCTTCATCCCACAGTCCAAAGACATGCAGTTAGAGGGGTTAGGTTAATTGGTGATTCTAAATTGCCCATAGGTGTGAATGTGAGCGTGAATGGTTGTCTGTCTCTCTGTGTTAGCCCTGGCGACCTGTCCAGGGTGTACCCTGCCTCTTGCCCTATGGCAGCTGGGATAGGCTCCAGCCCCCCCGCGACCCTGAATTGGATAAGAGGATGGATGGATTTTATATTCACCTGGTTTGAAATATTTCAGTAGTTTTACCATGAAATACTGCACTTTATCATTTGGCAGATATTTTGTTGTCAAACAGTGTCCCAGTGCTCCCGTGTGCCTGTGCTGCAAGTATGTCATGTTGTACTTATAGTCTTTTTTTATTGCATATTACTATAAATCTCTTGACTGTGCGCTGAAAGTTTTACATGGTTCTCTTCGAGATTATGGGAGTTGTAGCCACTTATTTGTCCACAGGGAGAGGCCCAGATAGGGGTCTAAATGAAGGGTGACCTGCTTGGAGGGCCCTATGGCTATGAATGGGCCCACCCTCTTCTGCTCTCATGCAAAAGAGAATTGTGGCAAAAGACATCAGAAAAGCAATACTTATAAAATCACTACTGTCACAGATTTAAAATTGCTGCAGTGTACCTGCCACATAGGTCTAAGTCATGTCAAAGGAATGAATATGCTGTTGTTATGTTTTTACTTGACATACCAGTGAAAGCTTGTATGCACAGACAAGTTATTTGCAACACTACAAGCAAAGATTATTGTTCTTTTATTTTTTTCCATATGACTTTTTGAAAGTGTTTTGGTCGAGACTGTTAAATGCCCTGCTTTCCTGCCCATTCAGTTTTTCCGGAAAAATTACATCACATGCTGTTTGAGCACACACACACACACACACACACACACACACACACACACACACAAATGCACGTAGTGTATGCTGTGCTTCCTTCCGTGTTCTCTCAGTGTGATTGTTTCCCCTGCAGCGTGACCTCACAGCAGAGCACTTCCTCTCACAGGGGTCATGTGATCTAAGTCAGTCAGCTTCCTTGACAATATCGCTCCATACTTTGATGTGAGCATTAAGGGGAATGAAATACACCAGGATGTTTAGGTAAAAGGTCAGCATGAAAAGAAATGTGGACGCACATCCACGCTGTGCGACCTACAATCGCTGGTAGATTGGTGAATAGCACATACGTCATTTGAGGAGAGGAGGGGGGTAAATCAACAGAGGTTGCATAATTCTGTCAAATTTCATTATACAGCACCAAATCATAGCAACAGATGTCATCTCAGCAACTGTACATAGTAAGATCATTATGGAGTTTTAGATAGGGTGTGAACTGTATCTCCTAAAACTCCCTTTTAACAGGAAGATTGAACCAGACACAAGGTGGGCGGCTATCTCACTTCCAACTCACATAAAGACTCAAATGCAATTTTGGACTTGACATTAACACATGTTGCAGTTTTCTTATATTTATGTGTACCAAGCCATGCTTGTTCAGTGTCTTCAGTTTATTTACCTTTTACTCAATTAGGTCCCATGAGAAATGTATTATTAAAAAACTGTTGTTATAGAGTTCTAGTCAAAATTCTACTTATAATTGTGCTGTTTTGAGCTGAATTGGAAGAAATGTGTTTAAATCTCAAATTAATCCAGAATTTTCCATCTGATATAATGTGGTGCCATAAAAACACTTCAATATTTTACTCAATTCAGCTGTGATATGCTGCATCTTAAGTACTTGAAGCAGAAAGAAGCAGAAAAAAAGTAATGGCTTCAAACTGATCTTGTAAGTGAGTTGCTGTAGCACATCTAAGAAATGTTACAACAAAGCCATCACTTCAGGCCAGAGACATTCTGATGGGTATCTGGTCCACTCGTTATCTTGACAGTCAGGCCTGCTGTTCATCAGTTCATTGCAGAAGGAGCCCTAATATCGCTAGAGAGAAATACTTGGACCACCTGTGGTCAGAAATTTCTTATCACTCTTCCGGCAAACTTTCTATTTTAATAAAAAAAATTTCTTGCCTGCAAATCTTTCATTTTAAGACCAAAGATGGACTTCCTCTTTTTACAGCAACTAAACAGTGGAGAGGTCATTAGACAGAGTGGTTGACCATAAATAGTGTCTTCATCTCTGGGATGATGGGACTGGTATAGGTTATCATTGGGGAGAGGTCACATCCAGTAGACTCATTTACTCACTTCTTTAGTATTTTGTTGTGATAAGGGTGAAGAGGACATTCAGAACATCAGAACGTGTCTTTTCATCACCTGCTTTTTTACTGTTACCGCTCTAAAAATACAAGTGGAAAGGAAACCAAGGTTATGGCTTTGAGAGTAAATGTGTATTTAATGGGTGTTACTGAGGAGTCGCTTCATGTAGTGCCATTGTGTCCTGTCTTCCTGTTGTGATGGTACGGAACAAAAGAGATATCCTCATTTCCACTGCACAGAACGCTTTATGCTGAACTGGAATATGCCTCTATATTGCCTTAATAAATTCTTATTATTATTTACATTTGTTTTCATAATTGAGGTGTAGTCACTGTGAAAGAAATACCAAGTGAAGTCATTTGTCTTTGATTTGGACTGACCTTCTGAAATTGGGGAGGAGGGGCCGAAAGAGGGTGGAGGGTGATTTGTCTCAGCTTGTCCATAGGTCAAAAAAGGGCACGCACGCACATGCACATGCACACACAAACAAGCATGCTTTCTTAATCTCAGATTTTTTTTTTTTTTTTGGGTGGTATTTTTGTTGTCTCTCATCGACACACACACACACATGCAAACATGCACCCTCCGGCAGAGGCATATGTGAGGTCAATCCTCTCCCAGTGTAATTACTCTGGACTGATCCCAGACCATTACTCAGTGTGACCCTTCGGCTAATTGCCCAGGAAAAGAATGAGAGCAAGAGGGGCAAAGAAAAGGCGAGGGAGGCTTTATCTACATGCTTGTGAGGAGGAGCTGTTGCTGACTGAGAATAGCATCATAGTTAAGTTTCAGTGTTCTGTCATTTTGGATTCTTATCTTCCCATTTTGTTTGATTTTGCATTGTGTGGCATGTCTTAAATTTTGAAATTTAAATACTGTCAAAGCAAGCAGCACAGGTGTGATGATGTAGGACTTGACCTGCACAGTGAACAACTCTGTAAACTGAATGGCACATCATCAAGCACTGCTGTTTGAGAAACAAAATCAAAGTTAATGTCAAAATACAGCGTCGCTATCAATATATTATTGTGTGTTCAGCTGATGACGAAGACATGGCAGAGTCTTGTTATTGATTTATTAATATTTTTTAGCTAGAAGTACATTTTCACCAAATAATTCACGATTCATGATCATGATGATGAGAATCAAAGTCAAATTATGTCTATGCCTTAAGATGACGCTCTTGCGCCGAAGGGGAGACTCTTCATGTCTGTGTCTTTGGCACAGCTGCAAATTAATAAGTAGCTTTGCTCATGTGAAGTCAGTGAGCCTCGAGTTTACGTCTATCTTTTCAGTTCAGAAATTCCCTGCAGTGATAACAGTGACAAGAGTCAGTTCTTATTATCTTGTATATGACTTTCACTGTTGCTGTGCTTCTCTAACAAGCCACCAGGAGGCAGTATGTGATTAGTAAATTCTGAGTCTGGGTGGCAGGTAAAATAAAGCTGTGTTTCATCATTTTTACAGACAGTTTCATTTACAAATGAAAAATGTTATCATACCACTGTGCTTTCTCTCTTGGTTGAAGCTTAATAAAGAAACAGCTCCAGGGTCAGAAACTTGGACCACACTGGTGTAGAAAAGAGATGTCAGGCTTTTCCATTCATATCTTATGAACGTTTTTAATACACCAATATATCAGTAGGATAGACATTTTTTCAATAAACTGCTTTGCAGTTCTTTAAAGTGTGCAGACACTAAAAATACTTGACATGAAATGTTTTCCTTATTTGCAACAAACATCTCACATTGGAAGGAGGTGGAACTGAATAATGGGAAGGGACAGCCCTTCTGCCTCAGATGAATAGTCTCACACATATATACACATACACACACACACACACACACACACACACGCATACACACACAGTTCCCTTCTCACCCAGAAAAAGCTTTCGGAAGTTGAAGTTTACACTGAGCATCTGGGGGAAGTCAAGGGTTAAAGAAGTTTCCCACCACTGCAGAAAGACCTCTGTCCTGTTAAGTCATTATGCCAAATCCCCAAACTGCTGTAAACACCCCCTTCTTCATTCAGTTTGTAATGCTGTGAACCCAAACATATTCACATATTTCTCCTTTACTTACATTTAAAAGCATATGGATACCCAAGCACACACTACTTTGCTTCCATCTCGACAGACTCGGAAATTGACTTTTGGTAAAACGTTCATGGCTTAGCTTTAGACTTACACACACACATGCACACTAAACAAAGAACCAGCAACCTTGCCATAAAAGAAAAGACAGATAGTAGGATATGGGCCATCAGAGCCTAATGAAGGAAACCAAGATAACATTTAGTCTGTTGACATTATCTTCATTTATCTGGCCTTCCTGCGTATGATTCTTCCCTCTTATTTATCTAGATACGTGGCTCCACTGTGATTCATTTGTCTAAGAAATTGATGGGAAAATCATGCCTCTTATCTTAGTCATAAAATTAAAGAGAAGCTTAAAATGGAATAAGACATTCCATTGTCAGCCGTTGTTTTTTTTTTCTGTGTCATCAGTAAAACTTTGATGAATTTGAAGAACTGGTCTTCAGCTAGCAATGTGAGCTTCTGGTCAGATTGAAGATTAAATGCTTTATTACTATATCAAGAATATTGGCAAACAAACCTAAAATGTACCCAGAATTACAATAAATTGCATTACTATCATAGTAAGTAACATTATACATATGTAATTCCAGGTCTGAAGCTGACAAAAACATTTTTTTATGTTTTTTTTTTTTTTTGCACACTTAAATTTGGTGAGCTCATTTGGTTAACTTCTCTTGCTCAGTCAGACCATGTTTAATGCAACTAGTTTATATTTAAAGACAGCATGTATATGAGTCAGGGTAAAATAAGTTTTAGAATTTGAGTGGTTAGAGTGGTTTCAGTGCAGAAGAAAAGTTCATATGTTTTTCTCCACATTCCCTACTAATGATGTTTTATCCACTTGTTGGTTAATAGAGAACATACTGGAAAAACTATAACTGATCTCTGTTTGTGCATGGACAGACAGATGGCCTTTTGTACCACAGTCTTACCATCTGCTGAAATGAGTCGAGCGGAGGCACTAGTGTGTTAGTCTCTCTGAAGTGAACATGCATGAAAAATGACCCCCCAAAAAACAGATAAGAGGGTGCAGTCTTGTCCCTTATGTTGCACCAATAACAGGTGATTATCTAGTGGAGTGCACAGCAGAGTTTTACGAGTGCAACAGAATAGAAGATAAAGTTCATCTAACTAATTTGTGTTTTATAGCACATAGAGTAGCTTACATGCAGAAAATACACAACTCGTGTATTTTATACAGACTGTGTTTAGGAGATTTAAAGACAGCACAGATATGAAAATGTACACCAGAATTTGCTGTTTATCCATATGATTTCAGAATTTCTCAATAACTGAATATTAGTTCTGATATTACAGACATATGAGCTGGTCCAGCGAGTTGAAGTGATGCTGAAGTGTGCAGGCTCTGCACATGTGAAATTTAAAAGTATAAACTCTTGTTCATATTTTAATAATCCTAATTGCCTCCTTTTGCACTCTTACCTTTTTCACCCCGCTGATTAATGTTTTAGATTAGCCTAGCAAGCCTTATTCAGACATGCTGCGTAGCTGATTGATTGGTTCCTCAGTTCAGAAAGGGCAAGCATCATTACTGATACTCAAGTCTTTACTTTCCAATAATCAGCACAGACTCTTAAAGCAATGATCTGGATCTTATGTTATAACTGGGATTTACAATGATAGTTTAGGGATTTAGATAATATGTCTGCAGCTTTGTGGTTTTTGGTACAATTACTTTCTTTGAAGAACCCCGTCAACTGTTGAGGAAAAACAATTGAGCTTGAAGGAACTTTGGGTGAACTTTCACCTCCAGCCTCGATGTTGTGAAGGATTTGGTGATGGTATACAGCCAACTGTAGACATCAACATCACTCAGTGGAAGAGGAGGCAGATGGGGGTGGAAAACACAACTGTAGGGAAAAATGACATGTTTCCTCAGATTAATTCCTCTCTTATGCACCATCAAACTGAGGTTGAATATTCAGTGGAAGACTTAAGTAGTATTTTTGTCCTGTCGACAAACAAATTCTGACACCAGTTACAAAAAAAGGGCGTTCATAATCTCAGAAGCTGAAATTCATTTTCTGTCTCTATCTGTTTCTCTGTCTCTGCACATCTTAGGTTTCTGTTATATTTAATTAGCATCATAACATAGTTAGATGTTTCTCGAAGACATGCCACGACCGCACAGTTTAATCACAGAGCTCCTTCCGTCCTGTTTTCATTTTTAGAATTGAGTCATCCCTATCCCTGGCCCCCGCAGATCTAGCAAGGGGCTAGGGATTCCCCAGAAGGCCAGTTCTCTGGAGTTGCTCTGTTTAGTGGTCAGCAGGGAAGACTCAAGGACATTAAGAGAGATTACATACTGGCTTGTTTGGACTGGACAAGACCGCTAGTTTGACTGGCTCTTGATCATCTAGAGAGTTGTACATAATTTAACAGCAGCTGGCACAAAAACTAAAAACAAAAACCTGAAAGACTAGAGTTTTTATGTGTGGAAGCAAGAAAGAGGTGAAAAAGAAAGGGGCTTCCAGGAGATATGACTTCTACTTGCAGTGGGATGTACAACAACCACAAGACAGAACCCCTGTGTAAGTATCTGTGCATTTGTTGCCTTTTTGTATCTGTGGGAGAGCTTGGCTGTTTTGGACTATCTCTTTACGGAGGCAGAATAACTGCCTGGTTTCCATTAAGACCAATCACGGAAAGGATGAATGATGAATCCTCTTCAGATGGGAATGTGGGGAAACTGATGCAGAAAAAGATTTTTTCATTTCACATTTTTGCAAACATCATTGTTTTAATGTCTTATGAAACATCATTCTGCACTTCCTCTTGCAATCTTTGTTTCATTCCCATGAACTGTAAAAACATGTACTTACCAGAATGGTGATGTGGTTCAATTTTAAAGGAAATGTCTTTATAGAAGAATGAATGTGATTTTTTTTTTTTTTTTTTGAAATATGAGAATTGAAAGTGGAAGAGGCTTCTACTTCTCTTTGTCTTTTTAACTCCTCTTTGTATCAAGCAGTCCAGCTGGGAATACTGTGGTGGCTTTAAAGAGAAACAATAAACCACAAGCAGACACTTCTCTTTAAACAACTGCTCTGACCACAAAATAACTTTATCTTCTATGGTTCATCGTTGTAAAATTAAATAAATAAATAAAGAAAGAAGCACATTCTTTTCTAGTTTGGTACAGTAAAAAGCTAATAAAATTCAAGCACAGGCATAAGTTATAGTAGCCTTGAGATAAATTGTCCAAGCTGCAGGCTGAAGAAAAAAACCTGGAGGAGTGAAATACTTTATTGTCAACATGTGAAGTAGCTGGAGATATATTCACAGATTAGTCCAGCTGCACCGTAAATGTATGTTCAGTGATTTTAACCAGAAGTGGAGGCTGAGTCTTGGAAGCCACTTTTGGGTGTCCTCACTCATCACACATGCTGTCTCGATTTGCACCACAGGAGAGCAGAGCAACCACAGCAAACACAACAGGAAGTCTCCAACAGACACAGCTATCTTCCCTGTAGATATCCAGGCCAAGCCAGATGTTCTTCTTCTTTCCCCTTCTCTCTCTTGTGCCTTACTTTCCCAACCACCCCCACCCGCTACTTCTCCTGCTGCTATCTCTTTATTCTCTGCCTCCTCTTTCCCTTCCAGCCTTCCTTCCCCTTGCTTTCTGCTCTCTCCTCGGCTCCCCCATCTCTCTAGGGGAGGATGTGTCACTGAGTCACTGAGTCCACTGAGTCATGGAGGAGACTATTTTAATCAGCTCAGCATGTGCTCTGCCCTGATTGGGTGGCCTTCAGGAATCAGCCTTGGCCTTTAGGCCAATCACATATTCCCTCAGTCATCACTACATATTAGTGTTCAGTTACATCCTGAGACCACAGGTTTTGATGGTTTGCTGTATTGGAGCTGAAACGGTCATAGTCTTTTGAAATATAAGAAGAAACACAGCTATTTTCCCTTAATTTGAGGTTTACAGTGAAGCAGTGAACATTTGGATCAGGTCACTGATTGAATTGTGTAATTAAAATAGGGAGGATCATTTTAATGGCTTCTTTTGGTTTTCTAAATCAATTAGCTATTGTTCTGATATGAGTGGTGGCATTTTAAGATGGGATGCATACTATACTGTAAATATACATTCATAAGTAAATATTTAAATCTATCTATAATGCACAAACACATATGTTGCAGCCCATTTGCTTTTGCTCAAATCTGCCTTTTCGGCTCTTTGCAGTACTAATAAAACATCAGGCCTCTCCTTTGATCTTTGTTTCCCCCAAGAGGAAATGAGAACTTCAGACACTGGTGTGTCATAAGGTCCATACTGACAACATTGTTTATTGTCTAGTGACAACTGGAGGGAAAATATTTTCTTTGATAAAACAGGAATTTGTCAAAAGTATGTCACCCAGAAAGGATATTCTTTAGGCATGTGAGACAGTGAAATCATTTATCCTTTTTTTTTTTTTTTGCAAAAGTGCATTAGATTTATATTCCTTCTTGAATCTGATTATAACTGTGATGAAAATTCAGGAGATAGCCTAAACTGAACCAGAAAACAGAACTTCTTCTGCATATAGCCAAAAGTTTTCGGATGCTTAGTTCCTGTTCATACAGTTCACAGGAGAAATGATTGTAAATCACATCTAACAAAGTAGGTTATTTTAGTGTGCTGGATACAGACATCAGATAAGATTTTTGATCTGGGCCCATGGCAAAACTAATCTTTAACCAAGCATGTAAAATTAATGTAAACTTTCTGAGCAATTACTCAGTGTTAAATCAAGTCCGCTGTTTGATTTTGTTTGATATTTCTTGATATATGTATCTTAAAAACTTGTAGTTTATATATGCAAACTGCTATAAGCAATATGTTCAGTTACCTGATACCCACACAGACCATATTGCACGTTTGCTCTGGTTTCACATTCACAACAAAACCGTTGCCAAGAGTAAGATTCAGCTCCATTTTTGACAGGAAGGAAGCATTTTTGCTGAATGTTATGAAAACCTCTGTCAGACCTTCAGCCTGCATACTGATGGGAAAAAAAAATGTTGAGCCAAGTCAACAAAGGAACAAATTAATCACTCTCTTCTTCCAGTAAGTTAAGTTGAAATCCACTTTGTAACTGAAATACTTCTTTTTCCTTAATCATAAAATCTATTCTTAGAAAACAACTCCTCGCATGTTGACTGCACTGGTAGTATTTCTCAGTCAAAGGGATGGATTTGATAAACGTGAATATCTATGTTGTGGGAGAGCAGGGACACAGGAAGCAGGAGCACTAGGCCTACAGATTTCCAAGGAACATTCGGGATTTGGAAATATTTTCTTCTGTTTTGCAGCCAATACTTACTTCACTGCAGCTTCACACAAGTACAGTCTAGTTCTTACATGACTATTTCATACACTGAGTGGTGCTGGGTTACCACAGCAAAATAAAAACAGCATGTATAACACGGGCAACATCCAGAACATACATTTTCTGTTGGAAATAGAAGTAGTCTGGCATCACTGGAAATAAGCATATTAAGTTTTTGGTTCCACGTTATAGCTGAAAAGACTTCTCTTATGTCTGTCCCTTAAATGTATATCTAAAGCCCATTAAGGCAAAACTAAAGCCCAGTTGGCTAAGCATAACAACTGAAAACACAAGGAAACGACCAAAGTTAATCATCCCTTGAGTCTTTATATCAACTGGCTTAGACTCCACGAAGCCACTATACCTGGCCAACACATAAGCCTCCGAAACACCACTCACTAATTATTTAGTAAACTTTAGAGGTACTGTTTGGGATTTTTTTTTCAAACTTTGAGCTTATTTACCTGTTTCCAGTTTTTACTGTGTGCTAGGCTGAAAAGGGAATGGTATAGAAAACAAATAGACCCTTTTACAGCGTTTTTACAAAATATTCCTTTAAATATGTTTTATTTTTAAAAACTTAGAAATGTTCTGAATGAGTCATGGTTTTGGTCATGAGTCAGCTACAGCTTGAGGGAGGATGACACATGTTGGTGTGTGTGTGTGTGTGTGTGTGTGTGTGTGTGTGTGTGCTGCCTATTATTTCTCGGACAGAAAGAGGAGCAATCCGCTGAGGACTGAAGGAAAGAGATGACCAAATGTTTTCAGTGTGCACACACAGATAATCTGTTACCCTCCTTGCTGTGAAACAAAGCAGGGGGGGGGGTGGGAGCATATGGGCACACATAAGGACAGGGAAGTAGGTATTGCCTCTCATATTGTGCAAACACTCAGGCAATACACACTCACTTCCACCCTCCCTCATACACACGCAACACACACTGTACTTTTTTTCATTTCCCTTTCCCATAAAGACACACAACTTTATCTCTAGTAAGTTTGACTTGGGATAACTTGCTATATCCACTGTATTCTCCATTCACTTTCTTTGAATGAGGGGTGTGACTGCCAAATGCCTTCTTAGCCACTTGGGATGGCAGTCACATGATCATGCGTGGGCGTGGCCAGGAGGAGAAGCGGCAGCCTGGCCTCACCAGCTGAAGCTGTGATTGAGAGGAACAGAGTGGGAGAGGAAGAAAGAGAGGAGAAGGAGAGGAAAGGGTTGGGTGAGTTGTGGATTTTTATGTTTACCGTGTACTTTTATGTCTTGCAGTAACAGTTGGGAATGGTTTTAGGGAAAGCACAAAAGGGGCAGGCTGTAAGAAGGAGGGAGGGAGAAACAAAGAGGGGGGTGAATTTGTCTTCTGGGGCTGTTTGGTGTCAGAGTTAGTTTGCCAGGTGCCTCATGTGTGCTGTGCAGAAACTGAAGTTTTGAAGCTGAGAGTTGATTAAACTTTTTTTGGCAGGAGATCTGTACAGATAGCCAAATTTAGTGTGAATACCTTAAATTTTCTCCTTTCCCCCCTTCTTCTTTCCCTTTCCTATTGTTCAGCCATCGGGAAGAGTTTGGGGGGTCAGCAGTACTGCTCTCCCCCCTCCTTAATTTTCCCCCTCCTCCT
>VUQS01026495.1:30942-44087 GCA_015108495.1 Heterochromis multidens | reverse complement strand
TTTAACCCTGTCCTGTCTGGCAGTTTTTGCAAACAGAATTGTGATCTGAATGCAATGCTGTACCAAACATATTTTCTTTTCCAAGATGAGCTCTATAGATTCTCTAAAGGCACAGATGCACAAAATACACAGATACACAAATCTACAGTCTTGTTGTGTGTAGGAAGACCCGCCTACTCCCCCCCCCACGGGCCACACGGTGTTGGAGGTGATATGTTGTGTGTGTGTGTGTATAAAGTATAGAGGATGAGTATGACTGTACGAAAACTATAGTGCTATTAAAATTGGGGGGGACAGATGTGCCCTGATCACTTGACTGTGGGTCAGCAGTGCTCATCCACACCTCCCCCGCCAAGACCCTAAATGTCTAAGGTGTAGATAAAATTGAGGGGCAGATAGCAGTGAAGGAGTGAATGGGGCCACTTCAGCAGTCCCACCCACCAACCTCTGGGTAACACACGTGCCCCCCAAGGCCCTATGCGTATGGTGATATGTCGTGAGCCGTAATGACTATGGTGTAATTAAAAAGGAAGGGGCGTATCACCACATAGTCAGCAAAGCCATGTGGCTGGCCCTACCCACTGCGGCCTACGCGGCACACCCCCCTGCCCCCCCAGGACACGGAGTGATGTGTTGTTTGAAGAAGTGGGGTGGGGGGGAGAAGGATTGGGAAATATAAGACCGGGAGGTAGAGGACTACCCCCAGATGAAGAGAGCCAGCTGATGAAGGGAGACAAGACTACTGTGTCTATTACAACAGCATGGCTTCGTAGTAGAAGTGTGTGGGTGCTGAAGTGGCCTGCCGGCAGTCCAGACCTTTCACAAACTGAAAACATTTGGTGTATCATGAAATGAAAAATACAGCAAAGTAGACCCAGGACTGGTGAGCAGCTAGAATCCTGTATCAGACAAGAATGGGACAACATTCCTCTCCAGCAAATGGTCTTCTCAGTTCACAGACGGGGGAATGCTACACAGTGGTAAACATGACCCTGTCCCAAATTTTTTGAGAAGCTTGCTGCCACCAAATTCAAAATGAGCTGCTATTTTTTCTTAAAGTGGTACATTTCCTTAGTTTAAACATTTGATATGTTCTCTATGTTCTATTGTAAATAAAATATACTCTGTTTTTATTCACATTTTACACAATATCCAACTTTTTCAGAATTATTATAATGCTATGGCTTGTCCACATGATTTATGAAATGTAGTGCAAAATTTGACTACATTTAATATAGCAGGAGTTACAATTAATATTGTCCAAATTGTCCCTTTTCCTATATTTTCTACTACATCATTGTTGCCTTGTCAAATAGTGCCTTTTCATAAATGGCTGGCTGGGAAAAATTAAATTGTTATTGATAGATTTGAAAGTCCATCTCCCAAAGAAAAAGGTCAGTCCCTTTGAATAACCTCACATTCTGGTCATAGTATGACCATAATGGTCCTGCATTGATTTTCATATATTTCCTTCAATGCAGACAAAGCTAGAACATGATGCATTACCTTCATATAATGGACAAAAGAATTGCTTTTAATCTGACTTTGTAAAAAGGTCACTATTCTAAACATATGCAAATTTAGCACAGCTTGACCTGACACTAGTCAATGCTTTGTGTGTAATAGAAGTGTACAAACATTTAAAAAAAAGTCTTACTTTATTTAAAAGTAAAGGTAAGTGGAGTGGAGGACAAAGAGTGAACTACAGTCATCATATAAAATGAAAGGAGATGCACTGCAGCACTGTCCCTTCCTTATTCTGCTCTCTGAACTGTGGTCTAGTTGGAGCAATGGCTAACATTGCCATGCACTGTGGAGATGTGTCAACAACTTGCAGGCCTGTATCTCTGTGTTTACAACCCAACATTTAAAAGCACAATACCAATATTGCACTCGGTCGCCCCAATTCTACCCAAGGGTGAAATTGCCTTTTCATAATTTCCATTATACTTGGTCTTTGAAAAATGGCTCTCACAATCTGCTGCAAGATAGAGGAAGTTATTTTTCTTTCAAAGTGTGTCTTGATGATGTGCTGTTTGATGGAGTGTCTCTGCTCTGGTTTCAAAAATGCTGGTAACAGTGCTTTGTTTATGTGTTTTATTTTCAATGCCAGGTGGAAGAGATGAATGAAGGATCTTACTGTGAAGAAACCTTGCATAGGGACACCTGAGCCCCATGATCTGCAAAACAAGTGCAATGAAGAACCCATGCCAACTGATGGGCCTTTTGTAAAGCAAAGCGAAAAATAAATCACCTGAATGCTCACGCAAAGTAACCATTTGGATCTGTGTTTAAAACATTTTACTTACAGTTTTAAAAATGGCTTTGATTGAGTGGCTAATTAGTTAAGCAACTTTGTTTTTTGTTAAGTATAAACCACTATTGTGGCAACTGAATAAATTTGGCAGCTGCACCTAATTGATTAAAAAAGATTAGGTTTGACTCCTGTGAGAGTCCAACTTTGAAAAAGCATCCCAATGTATCATCTCTTGATGTAATCTTGGTCTGAGCCCTAGCCATTATTCCTACCCTACCTTCACTAAGAAAATACTTATGACCTGGTTTTCATTTATGTGCAGAAAAGCAAAGAGTTGTGTTTATCAAAGTATACTTTGAAAGCGGTAGAGGGTTTGCAGTAATTGATCAAATACAGTAGAGTATATAGACACATTTTTTACTTGTACTTAAAGGTAAATGGTGTACTGGAAAATAATCTTCTTGTTAACCTGCTAAGTTACAAATTGTACAATCCCGGACTTACAATAGGATGGAGGTATGTGCCACTGACCATGACGTCTTTTTCAGTGCATACCAGTGCTGGTAAAAACTCTCGAGTTAATGTGACAATATTTTTTACTTTTTGACATTTTTCAAATTCTTGAGTGTTTCCTTTTAGGGAATATTATCTTCTGAAATTCTCTTTGGTTTGAAGACTTATGTTAATTTAGCTGTGTGAGAAATCCAATATGATAGAAAAATACAAGAATCCCTGGCAAGGACATTTTTAGTAACGCTTTACAGGTCATAAAATGGTTAAAACTCATCTACCAGAGAGCTGAAAGCTTTTGGGATGTCAACTGTACTGCATGGGTGTTGCTTTGTGTACTGAGCTGAGGCAGTTTAGAGGATAGTAGTGTGCACATTGCAGTGCAGCCATATGTTCACATTTTGATTTGGACCTCCAGAGGGAGTGTGCTGAATAAATGAGAAATCCTTTGCTGTAGGTCTGTTGTCTGACTGAGCTGTGTGAGAGGGAAAAAGAGTGACTGAGATCATAAGGAAGTATGAACTCATGTGGTTGAGAACTCCCCCTGCTAAATACATTATGGTTTAACGTCATCTACCAAAATCAGACAGCTAATATCGCCTCTCTATACTGAGTTAGAGCTCAATCGCTATTTCTGCTCTTGTGCTTGTAAGGCCAGGCCTGTTAGTCTAGTAAATGGGTTAACTGTTTGGCCAGTGGAAAGAAGTGAGGGTCAAGTGACGGTGGACCCCTTTTCCGTTCCTGTTGGGAATTCTGTCACAGTGTTCCAGAGAGATGTGATTTAAGTGCTGAACGAGTCAGACGACCAGAGGCTTGGTATGAACCCCATAAGTCTGCCTCATTTAAAGGGGAATGGGGACTCGTTCACTGGGAATAGTTTAATAATTTAGTATGGCCTTAAACTAATCTATTTCAAGCACCCAGATGGTATTTATATTGAGCAAATGCTCAGATAATTGAATGGAATAATTTACTCACTACTGTTGCTCGGTGTCAAAGAATCCCCATGCTGAACCAACCCTGGAAAAGACATAAAGTGAAGCACTAAACCAAATCACCGGGAAAGTGTTTTCAGAAATAAATATGCTGCTGTGAAATCAAAGAAATTGAAATACCATATTGAACAAACAGAAATGTGGGTGCAGTCAGTCTATATCCATTGCTGCTGTTTTCCTCCATGCATTTGGATTGGATTTATATGATTTATTAGCGTATGTATATTGCAGGAAGTCAAGTGTGTATGCCTTCCTTTGTGTGCACTGGGTGCTTATTAATGCCGCCTGTCTTATAGTTATAATGGGTGTCAGGGGATGCTATAGGCCATTTGTCCAGTGCTCCTTGCTCCTGTGGGCATAAGTAAGCAACCACCTTGGGAGTGGTTCTGACTGGAGCATGGTGGAATCAAGATGGCTGTCCTGACCCTTTGTTATGTTTCCATGAGAAAAAGAAAAGGTAGGAAAGTGAAACTCATAAGAGGAAAAGAGAACGAGGGAAAAATAAGCGAGATTATAAAGACAAGATAGAAAGACAGAGAAATGGAGAGGTGGAAAAAGGGATAGAGAAAGAGAGGAATACAAAGAGACAGAAAGGGAGCGGGCAACTGCTGATTTTTAACAGGCGTGTCCCTCCATCTCTGATCAAAGCACCCTATCAGCCTTAGGGGCATCTCCACTGAGTGCCTCCCATAGCTGCTAAAAATTCTCCCTGCCGAATCATTTTAACACCTCTCCACTAGTCCTCACATATTTGTCCATTCATAGGCCATAGCTCATGCCTTCACATGAAAGCTCCTGTAGTTGTTTTCAAAGTTTTCACATGGGCAGCAATATATGATCAAGCTTTTATTGATAAAGGAGAATGGAGGGTGATTTACAGTTGATGGACTGGTCTGTGCTCTCTTGAGTTAGAAATGTGACTGACAGCTACAGATAACTAGTAACTAGTAATGCAGTACCATTGTTAACATATTTCTTGTCTCATCCCTTTATTCTCATGCAGGTAGTGGTAGATCAGAAATATATAGATATTTGTATCTTAAATATTTACTTATACAGATATGTAATTATATTATAAATTATCTTAAATTTACAATTCCAAATATATATCCTTGTACATTTTGAGCTGACTCTTGACTCTCTTAAACACACACCACATGATTTTTATGATTCATTTAACAGATGGGCAAATTTGAATGGCACAATTTCAAATTCTCCTGACAATTTTTTTATTCTTTTTCCATGCATTTCACAGGCTGTGACACCCACTGCTCCACATTGTTCGGCTGACCACTTTGCAGCTGGCTTTCTGATGTCTGAATATCATAAGGCTTCATGCCACTGCTATATCACTAGGGATATCCATTTGTATTTTCTTTCCACAGTGTCTCCATCAAAGATGGGAAATCAAACAATAGTATTCTGTCTTGCTCCAAGCCCAGAATTTCCTTGATCCCTGCCCGGGTCATTGTTCCAGAGCTGTCAGTGGGTCTTTGAATCTGTCATCAACCTTTGAGGGCCTTGCCTCCTGCGTCAGCCATTGGCAATACCACAGGATACTGGGGCTGACACAGGGAAACCCCAGAGGCTACATAATCCAGAAGGAATGATGGGATCATATCCTCATACCCCACAAAAATAAAATTATCCAAAAAAATGTGTCAGCCATATTTTCTTACAAACTAGTCCAGCTGGTAACAAGAGAATCTCTATGTCTTAAGTGACTATTCAGACTTAGAAGAAGGTCCCTGGTGGTGCATAAAGAGAGAATAATTTAATAGTTCTTATAAAGATTGTTACCACACTCAGTGGGTTTACTTTTTACCCTTTGCACTTTAACTCGCTCTCTTTTCTCAGTATAATTTGCATTAATGGGCTCGGAGTGAAGTGGAGACAAGAATACAAACGTGAAACCCAAACTGCAACCAAATCAGTTCACTGAGTGTGAGAGAGACACACACACAAAGAGATCCCTTCTGATTTTAGTGTAAGGGACATGTCTGGCATCCCAATGGCTAATGAAAGCATCATTATCAGGAGAGCAAGATGACTGCCCCCCTTAGAATATGCTTACAGACAAGTAAGAGCAATACCACCTGTCTCCCTTACTTTCTTTCACTGCCATTAGATCCAGCTGTTTACTACTCCCTGGGCTTCAGTTTATTTGACTATTTTGAATACAGTAATAAAAGATGACATAATGAAGCACCCTGCACGCGGTGTAGTGGCAACTCTCAGTCAAAGTTTGGCAGTGTGATGCTGGTGTTTTGAACAAATTCAGAAAAGGCTCACATTGATTGCGTTTTCTATATCTAATGTTTGCTGGCAGATTTTGATAAACACTCTCCCTGTGTTTATGATGGGCACTTCTTTCTTTATAAATTAGTTCTTTAAGATAAGTGTTCTGAAACATTTGTCTATGTTTTAATGATCAAAGGAAATGAAATTCTATTTTAATCAAATAGTTTTTTGGTATTTATATATTTTAAAGTTGGTTTTTTAATGATTCTCCAGTAGTTCCTCTGCCCTTGAACTCATAATAACTTCAAGTTTAGGCTCTCAAAATTTACACCGTCAAATGGGATTGCTAATATCCAGAGCTGGAAAGGGTAACTATGACACACTAGGTTTTTAAGATTTTTTTTTTTTCAGTTGCTTCTGAAATATCACAAACAACAAACCAAATAATTCTGAATTATAACCATGTTTGGATAATGGTCCATTAGCAGCATTAGTGGTTTGTGCGTCTGAAACTCTGCTAAAGACATGCTGAAAAATGTACACTTCTTAACAGCTATGGGAGTTTTAAAGCCTAGTTTTAAGAAATCCTTTGCACTGTCTGTGACTCTATCTTTTTTGTTATGTTTATAAATAGTAGGAAAAGGGCTTGCAGTAGTGTACATACTGTATACAATATATACTAACTAATCCATAAGAAATACAAAAGATAGTAATTTAACTTGACAACAAAATAAAATGTTTTAGTGGCTTTTGGGAAAAAATGGTGAAAACAGTTTTTTGGGAAGAAACTTAATTTTGGAAAACTTTTCCACTGTGTTTAAAAAAAAAAAGATTGGTACTGGGGCACTCTGAACAGAGCTTTAAAACAGCACAGGTGTAATAAATAATAATGTTAGTTATGGTGACTGGCTAAGGTCTTAGAAGTGTACCTTTATGCTTGTTAAGCCAAAAATGTTACAGTTTCATTGTTAATTTGCATGTTACATGCAGTTTAGCATCAAAAGTCAATCAAAGGTAATGCTATTGGATTCAGCAGGGTACAAAAAGTGCTTCTTAACTGAGCAATTGAGTTGTTTTTATTAAATTTTTATTAATATAAACAGTGCTCTATCAGTGTCAAGAGCTTTAAGCAGAGACCAATAAGAAACTGAGGGTGTGGAGACCCACAAGATGGACACAGATATAAACAGTTTTGCAGTTAAACAAGATTTACTGTAACTTGTGGACAGGAGCTTCAATGTTGCTAAGCGTTGGCTGGCAGATGACTGGGACTGGTTCTAGATGAGCCGAGTAAAGAATGTGGCAGGCAGCAGGGCAAGCTGATAGCGTAAAGCTGAAAGCTGTACAGACAAGCGGGTCTGCTGGTGACAGAGTAAGTGTGGAGCTAAGCAAGGCAGACAGGTAGCTGGTGAAGAGGTTGTGGGCCTGAGGCACAGGGAGTTATTTCAAATGGTCAAATTACACTACGAATGAACTTAACTGAATAAGAAGTGAGAATAGGCTTAGTACCAGGCAGGCGAACTGAACAATCTGGAAAAGAATGAAAAGCTAAGATGCAGCACCTCAGTTTGTAGATGCTTCTCAGATGCGAAGTTGAGCTGACTGAAGTAGAAAGACTGGAGTGTCATGCCCAGACAGACACAGACATTAACCAGCAAAATCAATATTTGTGACACACTTTCAAGTTTATTGATGTGATATCAAAGCCGCTTCAACAGCTAGACACTGACCTGTCTGACTTTTTTTAAAATCTAAATTGGACCATTGAGATAAAGCTGAATAATGCAGTATGAAGTCTCCAAAACCACTGAATAAACGTGTTTAACTAGTGAATTTCAACTTTTTTTGCTTTAAGTCATATGTATCTACTGTACACTTGCTTATTTCTTTAAAAAAAATCTCACAAACGGATACAGAAACACTTCAGATATTTCAAAGCAAGTAAAGAAAGTCAATATTTACATTGCGAGAAACAGTTTTGTACTGCTGGACTAAACAAAATGCATTTGTAGGTCACTTTTTCTGTCCTGTAGGTGTTACTAGAAAATGTCCAAAAGCACTGGAAAACCATGGTTAAAGAATCACACAAGTGGATATCATCATCAATAAAACATCATTGGTGGCTGGTCTTTTATTTTGTGGTGGGGGGGACTACATCACCTACACAGGTACTTTAACGAAATCTTTTTTCATTTCAGTTTTTCTTTCTTGATTTATTGCCTACTGGAAAATAGAAAAAAAAATCTGCACCCACAGAATAATTTTGTTTGGGTTAAGTGCCTTTCTTTTCAACAGTCTTCATAAAGCTTACATTAAACAAACAAAGAATACAAAGAAAATAAAAGGGAAAAGCCACAATCGCTCTCCACCACACTCTTCTTTTTAGAGGACAAAAAGTTGTTTTGCATGAAATATACCGAAATTTTATAATAAAATATAGATATATTTTATTTTACTTAAATGTGCAAACACATGAAAATACAGTATATAAGGCAAGAACAGAATTTGTAAAGTTCTGATGATCTTGATCATTAATATTTGGTATGATCACTTTTCTTCTTCAATACAGCCTGAACTCTCTTAGGCAAGCTTTCTTGTAAGTCTGCTTGCCTAATGATTCCGCTTACTGGTTCCACTTGCACTTGCACTACAATCAACTGATTTCAGTTCATGTGCAAAATAATGGAGCGGTCTACAGCAGGGATGTGGACTTCTCTTTTTTTTATTTTTATTGCGCAAAAGGACAACAGCCCAAGGGTAAAATTCAAACTGCATCCAGGACAGAAACAACTGCATTACATTGCTGACAGAACTTCGACTCTTTGCAAGCATCTGCACAGACAGCATGCTAACACAAAGCTAGCCAAAAGCCCAGAGTGTTGATAAAGCTGAGTGCATGCCGACCCCAGCTCAGCTGCCAGACCCTGAACCTCAACAGGTAACAAAGGCAGTGATGAGCAGTCAGGCTTGCAGCCTCCGTTTCTTTCTGTTCATGTTTCTACAGCAGAATCACTGTGGCAATCGCTTTAAAATCTCTTTGGGCTGGTTTTCAACCATGCTCTGCACAGGCCAATCGATGACTGATAGTACTCCATTGTGCGTTTTTCAATCCAGGTATGCTTTTACTATATTGTCTGTGTGTTTGGGATCATTGTCATGTTGAACAATAAAGCTGCTGCCAAGCCAACACTTTTCACATGGTACTGCATGGTGATCAGAATCTGACGGTAGTTTTCTGCCATCATAATGCCATTAGTTTTTGACAAGATCCCCAACATCCATGGCTGAAATGCAGCCCAAACAATGACAGAGCCTCTACCGTGTTTTACAGATGGCTGTGTACCCTCCCTGTTGTAACTCTCTCCAGACCTCCTTCGTACACAGTGACAATGATTTGAACCAAAAATTTCAAATTTGGATTCATCACGCCATAAGAAAAACTCTGAAAGACCTTCAGAAAACCTGGAGAACTACTACTCAAGTCTACTTTAAAAAAAATAAACAAGTAGTGGCTCAAAACTTTTGCACAGTAGTGAACATTCCAAGTAGCATAGACCAGACATAATACATAAGATATATTATTGTCATTGTGCCACCATTCACAGCATCACAATGAAATTAGGTTGATGCTCACTAAAAACAAAGCATACATAGTATGTTGTAGTGGAGATTACACATGAGGTTGCAAATTGGTTGATATGAAATATGAAAATATGAAATATTCAGTTGTACAAATCAGCAAAAAAAGAAAAAAGGAAAAAAAAGAAATCAGCCTCCACATTAAAATCACTGACAGATGAACTTTGATGATCTAAAATGCAATGCTCTTTTGGGAAACCCTGGGTCCTGGCATTCATGTTGATGTTAGTTTGACATATGCCATCCACATAAACATTGTTGTAGACCAAGAACACCAAGTCATAGCAACAACACTTACTGACCCCCAGCAGCACACTGCACTCTGCCACACAATGAAAAATGGTCAGGAAAAGCTCTGAGAACATGCAGGTGTTGGCTGTGTCTTCAGCCTCCCCAGATCCAAATCCAACCAAGTGTGATAACAACCAAGTGTGGTAACAAACCTAATGCACACAGCTCAAAAACCAGGTCCCAGAGGATTCACTTGCAATGTCCAGTTGCCAGACACCACGGGACAGGTGGTACTGTTTTGGCAGCAAAGGGGGAACCTACACAGTATTAAGCAGGTATTATAATATACCAACAAAACTGCACAGTTTTCACACATTCTGTGCTAAAAAACTGGCACAATCATAATCATAATATAATTTAAATATTTTTAAAGTATATTTTAAAACTCTTGACTCTACTGCAAGTTTAAAAGTATTATTTCACTGATGTCCTCTGGCTGAAATGTTGAAGTCTCTGCCAGTCTAACAGTGCAGTGTCCTGAGGAATTGTTTTCATAGTGAGCAGTTCTGCAGCACACCGTTAACATTTCATGCCAACATTCAGCAACAATTCAAAAAGTAGTGTGTCCTCTAAAAGTAAAACGTAAATAAGTGGAGGTCATGGTGTTGGGTGGGCATGTAGTGTGACTTTCACAGGAGAGAAAACTCAGATCAACAAGTGCTGTGTTTCCACAGGCACTGTTTAGCCTGTAATTGTGACCTCCTGGGCCGAGCTGTGAATACATCCTGTTCCACTGCAACACCCTACCTGACATGTGACGTGTTGCCATGCTGGTGACTAGAGAGAGAGTTCAGTTTGAAAATCATCTCTGTGTTAAACTCCAAGTCCTTTAATAGTTTAGAATTGAATCTTTCTAGTTCAAAGTTGAGCTCTTAGCACTTTCAAGTATTGAGTTTATTTACCAATTCTTTTAAAGCTATATTAGAACTTTTTGCAAATGCAAACTGAACAGTTCCTACTGTTTGCCCTCGCCACCTGTGAACCAGCAGGAGGTTTCCCAGTGGTGCTATTCTTTAATAAAAAGTGGTGCACACAATAAGATATGGCTATATTGCATTTTGCTTTAGCTGATTCATTTTAAATATTGCAGAGGGGCCTTCTACCTGCTGTCCTGCACCATTCACACCATTCCAGCATGACTCATTCCTTTCAGGACTACATCCGAATAGATGTCGAATAGTGTTGTGATCACAGCATATCCATATCTTAACACTGCATTAATCATTGTTTACATTGCATTACTACAAAACCTTAATGGTGAGTTCTGTGTTGCTCTGATACTCATGTACTAAATCTCTCTCCTGGACACAGAAACAACACAACGAGATAAACAGAAAGCAAGACCTGCCAGTTGCAGCACACTGAACAGAAATCTTCACCATGTTACAGCATGAGGAATATAAAGGACCGTGGGTATGAATGTTCATCTTTGTGACAAAGGAACTGAGAAAAGATTAAGATGTGAGAGAGGTGGTAAAATGCCTACATGTTGCACAGAAGGAATTAGCTGAGTACACTTTTTCACAGGATTAGAACCTATTGGTTCACTAAGCAGATATGGAAACTAGCCTGCCAATTACAGACAGGAGAATATAAAGGTCATTAGCAGCTCAAAAGGCCAGAAAGGCAGTCCAACCTCCATATTATGCTGTTTTTTGTTCAGAGAAAGGTTTTCTGTAGCCACAAGACACTGTTCGGGTACATACCCTGCTTAGAGTAATAGGCTGCAGGGAATAAGTTGACCCACATTAATGTGAATGCAAGGTCCAATTCTTGGACATAGGCTTGTCTGCCCTTTTTAGTCAAGACAATTGGGGGGGGGCACAGTTCAAAAACAGCAAAGTTCAGTTTTTGTGAGACATTGTATTCAGATTGAAAACCTTTTGAATTAACATTTGCTCGACTTTTCTTTTGGTAAAATTTCTCTTTTATATTCCCAGAAAAAGTATTAGTTTGGCTGAAAACAAAGGCTGAATATTTGGTGAGTTTGCCAAGTGCCAGCTAGTATTGAAACCATGTGTGTGATGAGTCCCATCGTGTAACGCTACATGTCTACAAAATGAAAACTGCATTTTAACATCTTTGAGCTTCTGTACCCACATGAAGGATTTAAACTTCATCCACCTTCAGGACTCACTGTGGCAGATTAATTTTGCAGTCTTCACTTCAGATTACCATATAAAAAAAAAAAAAATTCAAAAGTACATCTGTTAAGATATACCACAAACCACATTACTATTCAAAGTAATCAGCTAAATATATGACTAATGGTGTGTTAATATCACCATAAAGTAATTTGCTATTAATACACCTTCTGTTGAATTATCTTACAAAAGTAGTTTGTGTGTTGCGGATTGTTGCTGCTAACATACTTTTCTTAATACTTGTGCCGATCACCTGGGGGTTTGATTCGCCTATATGTTCGTCTGTGTAGGTTCAAGCTATTAAGACTCGCCTATATGTCGCACATGCTACATTGGTTTAACCAAACGTGATCTACTCCGCTTAATCAAATTGCGCACATTTGTTGCACTGGTTAACTGTATAAATCTAGTAATGAACATATGTTAAAGCTACATGCCTGTAAAGCAGTGCTGGAAGTTTGATGGCTGATGTTTGACGAGTTTGCCATATGTTTGGGCATACCCTTTCATGGAACCATAAAACCGCGACGCCTAAGCTATAGGAGATGGATTAAAATGTCGGGGTCCTCGGAAAGACGTTAGTGGTGCGGCTGTTTGATCCAAAGCACCAACGAGTGTTTCTTTAAGTGCGTGTGTGGAGTTTTCCTGCACCGAGTGATAGGAGGGGTTGGAGAGTGACGCTGGCTGCGCCTTGGTGCTGAGCGGAGCGCTCACCTGCAGATGAGAGAAACTCGGGGCAGCACACTCACCAAGCGCACGGAGGGACATAACGAACAGTCTGACCAAGAAAGGGGGAATTAAATAATTTTTGGGAAAAAAATTACGAACCGACCCTCTTTCTGGTTCTTTGTCCAGGCAGCCTTGACTCGCTTCCTCGCCACGATGAGAACTGACTTCGCTCTGGTCCTGACAGCAGCCCTTCTTCTTGACACATTCTGGGTGAGATTTCTCATTTTTACTAAAGCTTCTGATACGGCACATAAGCTTGAATAAAGTCATGCAGCCAGATAGAAGCCATGGTGTGTGTTGGTACAGCAGCGCAGGGCTCGTCGTTATTCCCCTACAAGT
>VUQS01026495.1:19210-30922 GCA_015108495.1 Heterochromis multidens | reverse complement strand
AAAGCACTTAAAAGTATAGGAAAAAAAAAAAAAAGAAAAAAAAGTAAGACTTGACATCCGCTTTGTCTAATCCTCGTCAGTGTTTCTCTAGATCGCTGGCCGGTCATCATCAGATGTCCTGCACAAGTTAAATCACGGCACAATTTATTCACCCAAGGTGATGCCTTCATTCTTTATAAAACTGATTTGGTCATGTCGCTTATTTAAGATACAGCCCACCATCCCCTTAAGCTTTACTTGTCTAAAAGGCGATACCTTATCAAAAGTTAAACTTTAAAGTTCTATAGTGTTTTTCAACCTTTTTCCTCATGTCATGAATACAACCTGAATTAAGTCGGTGCCATTGGACTATTAACGGAGCTCCGAGTAGCTTCTAAATCTTTCTCTCTGTCGCCTGAGACAGAAGCATTGCTCTCTGGCTATATGAATATCGGAAAAAGACTGAAAAATGTTTTGCTGCTGCGGTATTCCCCCGCAGTGTGTTGAACCTCCATTCTTGTCCAGTCAGTCTTGGTACGTGTGTGTGTATGTGCTCACATTTACTTGTGTGCCGTAGCTGTAGTGGGTCAGATCGTTCAATTTAAACAACAGTGAGCACTAAATGTTGGGTGCAAAGTTGACGGCAGATCGTTTGATTAGTGCGCACACGCATGCTGCTCACTCCCTCATTGCTTTGGACCGCTCTGTTAGCGTAAGACCCACATTAAGGAGGGAGACAATTATTCTGCATTCATGCAGGTTTCTTTTGTGCGCGCGCTGCCTGTGTGTGCGCGCGTGTGTCACTTAAGCCTGAGTACAAATACTTTTAACAAAATCTCTCCTTTCATCTGGGCTTCTTTCTTTATGGAGCGACTAACACAGCACATTTTATCACTGACATTGGACTGTGTGACTATTTAATCAGCATTACACCTAGCCAGAAGCATATAGAGTTGATAAACTTGTTGAATTTATTTCTGTTAACTGTTGTACTATATGCTGCTTTTCTCCAAAGCTCGGAGCCAAAGTGAAGAAAGAAATCAATGGAATCCATGTTTATCGATGTCTTGCATTGTATTTTCTTCTTCCAGAGGAATAATGGGGAGCACGCTTCCAAAGGTCCCTGCCAACCTGGCTTCTCACAAAGCTTCTACTCTGTGCTGATTTCAAGGGATGTACTGCAAGGTCAGGGCATACTTAAAGGTAAGCCCTTTAATTAGCAAGTCAGTTATTTTGCATTCTGTCAAGACTAGAGGGTGAGTAAAAGACCTCCCTGTTTGCACTAGAGCAAGTAAAAGGAAGTGTGTATGGTGACGTGTCTTCTTTCCATGTCAGACCCTGTTGCTTTAAGATTACTGAAGTAGCACTTGTGCATGTGGAAAATTGTAGTAAAACTGAAAATGTAAAAATAACAATTTTAGGCACATTGATAAGTACATCTGAAGCTCAGTGTGATGTCAGAAATTGCAAACTGGAGTAATTTAATGCTCCTAGTTACACTGGTCTGTTGTTGCAGTCTGGTGTTGTAAAAAAATAGCATGAAGTAATACACAGGCATGCATTTAATATTTTATGCAAAAATGTATATTGATAGTAATGCCATTTATGCTGTAAATGCTCGCCTGTTACTTTTGGGATATAGCTGCTGGTGTTTGTTTTTGTTTTGTTTTGTTTTTTGACCTTGTTCAATGTCTTAACAGTATTATCATTATCTTTATCTTCATTACAGTAATTTTTAGCACTATCATCTTCACACTACATCTTACCCAAATGTATTTGTATTGTTCCAATTACACAATGAGCCAACCAAGTTTGAGGGCCCTATAGTGCAGGAAATGGAATCGACATCCTGTGTCTAATCTGGCACTGCTCCTGCCAATGTGGGCTAATTGCAATTCTCTATTGATCCCAATGGTTTTTTCTCATAGCTCAGCTAAGCTGTATTGTTTTGCTGTGGGCGCACAATAGCTCTTTTGTGGGTCGACTGTGTCTTCGGCAGCTGCGCGGTATATATTTCTCACTCTCCTTAGCTGTGAGAGACCTGCCGGGGATACAGCTGTCTAGACTCTCTTTCCTGAGTGTGCGCGTGCACAGATGCACAGACACACACCCATGAATTTTAGACTAAGGATATATGAAATGATACATTATTTTTTGATTGTTTCATGTTATCTTTCTATATATGTTCATTCATATATAGTTTACTCATATAAGAGTGAAGGAAGGTATGAGCTTGACTTTAGTGTTTCATTAACTTCAGCATATTATATCCTGGCTGGAAGTGGGATTAGATGCGGGACATTGTCACTGGCAGTGAACTTGCTCTCAGTGTGGTAGTGATGTCTTCAGCCCAGCAGGGGGTGTCAACACAATCACAAACAATCACAGAATGAGCCATCACTGCTGCACAGAAGCCATTTATTTCACAAAGCATTATTTATCTAGTTTGGTCTCAGGTAGATGAAATTGTCTCTCTGTCTCACTCTTCACATAAGCTAATCTTTAGTGGTCTAACATGGTTGCTTTCAGTATTAGGAATTTATCTTACTACTAACAACGGATTCTTTAGTATAATTTTGATGACACTTTTTCCCCTAATGTAAGCCATGCTAAAGTCAGGTTCAAACAATCACAGAAAACCCATTACGGTTTCTGCTCATAAAGCAAACAGACTTGTAGCTTATTTGGAAAATCACTTTAAAATCACATGGAAAGCATATGCTTTAAGTTTAGCATTCAACATTTTTCGTCTGTGTTACTTGAAAAGATTCCTGTTAAAGAAACTTACTCATCTTTGCTGTGACACATTCACAGCTGCAGTGTCGTCTTCATATGTGTTTGAGAATGCAGCTGCAGTGGTCAAGCAGACACACATCTAGACAAATACATACTCATTCCATGTGATTTACAGGGTTCAGGCAGCTGATTTATAGCTGGTAAGGGTGTCACTGGAGGAAGGCAGGAAGCAGCTATGGAAAGACTTTAATAATAACATTGTTTAACCCAAAACCGTCAGATGGGGGCAGAAGTAATGACACCCACTCAGACATACACGCACGGACACACACACACTATTGATTTTTATATATATATATATATATATATATATATATAGATACACACACACACACACACACACACACACACATATATATATATAAAAGCCACTGGGGAGACTAATGGGAAGGACAGAACTAGGACCTTGACCATGATGGGTAGCATGCCTGAGCCCGGAGAGGAGGTCAGCAGGGGGAGGTGGAGGGTGTTACATTTCACATTTTATAATTCTGAGTTACTCTGATGATTTATTTTTGCATTACATTTTACAATTAAAAAAACAGCTATTTGCATGTTTATAGCCAGCCAGTAGTCATTTAAATTTTCATCTTTTTGGTGGGTCACTTAGAGATTCTCAGGCCTCTTCTAATTCTTTTTATTATCATTATTATTATTATCAGTAGTAGTAGTGGTATTGTTATTAATCTTTTCATTAACAATTGTGCTCATTCACATAACCTCTTAAAAGTTCTGTGCATTGTCGCCAACTGTTTCACTGATAAGCACAATCTATCCAATAAACATTTAAAAGTATTAATTCTGCACGCTGCATTGTTCTGGCTGTGGAAATTGATCTGCTCTTTATTTATCTGGAAACCTCTGCCAGTTCCAAAGTTAATAGCTGAAACACACATAAAACAGCGCACTGCGTAGTGCGTTCTGATCGATTATAAGGCTCCTCTGAAGGCACCACTTTTGAGGATTGTTTTACATTTAACATGCACATATTAATAGCACACTGAATATTGATAATGGCAGGTGACATTTTTGTCTTTATAGTTACAGTAGGGGTTTAAGAGGGTGAGTTAATTTGCTTAAAAAATGAGAGGTCTTATTCTTTCTGTCTGTGTTCCTATATTGTTAGTATATGTATGCATGGCACATGGAGTGCTAACGATGTCCCTGTTTTGTATGCCTGGTTTTGATCAGACCTTTGACAGCTTCTTCAACACAACTAGCACATCATTGCAAGACCTTTCACACTAAATAATTACTTGTAAAATCAGTATAACACAAGTAAACATAACTGAGAAAGTTCCCATTTCTTCTCTGTTTCCACAGACAAACAGTGAGTTGTAAAATAATTTAAAGTGTTGATGCTTGGATCAACACGTTTGGAGTTGGACTCAAGCCAGCCCCATACAGATAAACAGAGCTGGTGAACGTAACCTCATCCCATGTGTCCCTGCATCCCTCTGCTGATTCTGTTCCTGGTAATGAAAGCCAGGGTTGGTGGTTTCAGCTCAGTGAGCCCACTCTGCTGACCTTGGACTTTGTTTGGGTTACTGGTGGTTTTGGGCAGCCCTCACTTTCTGTGTTTGTGACTGTGGTGGTATTTGTCTGAGTTTGAGAGAGAGAGAAGGAGAGAGAGAGAGAGAGAGAGAGAGAGAGAGCGAGAGAACATGGCAACAGCTTTGGTAAATTCTGATATGTGATGCCCTTCTTTTTTGACATGTCAGTACCTGAGTTATAAGGATGCTGACATCCACGGTGCAGCTTCTCAGAAAGAACTGCAGATTTTTCCTGCAGTCATCACTGTTTTTAGAACCTCCACTGATGCTTGGATTCATGTCGAAAATGAGACTCCTCCAATAATATCAGCCAGAGTGAATGGCCTGAATGTCTGTATTAAGGTGACCAATTCTGTTTTTAACAGAATGTTTTTTTAGTCTAGGCTCAGGGTTACTATTGTGCTCATAAACACATTTTCTGATGCACTAAGCACTCTTTCTGTCTCTCTCTCTCATATGCATACACATAAATATATACCGGCTCTCACTCTTAGATAGATAGGGATGCTGCCATTCAGTAGACATTCCACATTCAGTTGTGGTCATATAAATCTATGACTTGCCTCTCTGACCCAGATCCTTTCTCTCTTCCTGCAGTGCCACTTTTTTCTTGTCACGTTTATAATATTTTTTTGGCATACTCTGGTTTTTGCTCACTTTGAGAATGCCCTAATATGAACAAATATACAACAGAGAACTTTGAATTCTGAATAAAACAAATCGTTAAGAACTGTAATTTTTTCCAGGATATTATTTCCCGAAAATCTCCTCCAGCAGCCATCTCGAAGGCCCTAGGTGATGAGTCTCACATGCCTTGGTTAGTGAAGCTTTCCTATGAGACTTTAGGTGATTTTTCAAAATCCAATAGCTGGGCTGTTATTGCTATAGGCTTTGCATTCCTAACATCATTTTTCAACTTGAAGCTCAGAAGTTGATATACAGTAAGTATCAATTTCACCCCCAGTTTAATGCACAGAACTATTTCCATATGAAAAAATGGCACACCATCACAAATACCCTCACAGATGCTGTGCCTTACAGGTTTTAATAACACACCATGAATTAGGGTAACATTTCCTGCCCTTTTCACCAAAATCAAAGCTCACACACATGCTTTAATGGTTAGGAGTGCTGATGATATGGGGACAGAAGTCTGCTTCGAAGGCGTGACTCAGTGTTCAAAATAAAAGATGACATTTCTTTATAGACATTCTATATGGATGGACAATACACCAGTTTTTTTTTCTATCCCTACACCCTCAAACATAATTAGATGGTTTTGATTTCCTGTTTAGGTTTTGCCTCAAATCTCTTGACACACAGCCTGTAGTCTTATCTGGGTCAATAGCAGACAGGTGTCGTCATGAAGATTAGATTTTACGGCCAATGCTGATGCAGACTTTAAGAAGTAAAAAATTTTGATGTCGATATCAATTGCTTCATGATTGGGTCACTGCTTATTAACTTTAAGGCATAGTATTTCCCAAAGTTGTGAATTAGTTGCAGTAAAAACACCGCTAGACTCCGCAGCGCCATCTGCTCTGCTGTGATACATACTGTGCTGCAGACAGTGATGTGAATATTGTAAACAATGAAGTTGGAGCTGCTGGACAAACTATGCGATATTGGTCAGCCGATATATTGTATGGGTCAAAGTAGGATAGTTGCCACAATAGTTGGGGTGTAGCTTTCTTTAGTTTTTACTGCATCTTCTTAAATCATGCACATTGTTTTCTTTCCTTCATTACTAGTATTTGTTCATTGTATCTCACATTATTCTAATCTTTTGAGTAATATTTTGGTTTAACAAGCTACTGCCAACATTTTTTTTTTTCACATATTCGGTAATCATCCAAAGCCCACCATATTTTGTTATATGAATATGTAAATCAAAAGAAGGAACAGAGCTTTTGTTTTTTGAACTATTGTGTAACATTAAAACAGTAAACACAGACTGCAGGAATATCTCATCAGTGGCAGTGTTAAGAAGAATCCGTGCTGCGCTCTCCCATATAACTATCAAGTCTTTCTTATAGTGCAAAATAACAGCACAAATGCTTATTCTGTCCACACCATCTCTTTCAATCATTACATGGTTTATGTGTAATTTTGTAAGGATATTCAGCCATCGAGACAAGCTCACACAGTCCTGTTTTCAGTGGTTATTGATTACAGAAAAGCACAAGGCTGACATTTGTTGGACGTTTTGTAAAGCAGTGAATACACTTCAGGTGCTGGTTTATGACCGTCAGGCCAAAGACTAATCTGACCTCAGGGAGCGCTTACAAATATCCAGTTGACATTTATTTACTTAATTTGCAACCTTATGTGTGATTTATAGTCATTTCAAAGAATTTTGTGTGGATTTTTCAGAGAGGTTCGTATAGATGATTTAACCATATGTTTTAACATTTCGTCCCCTGTTAAAGTCTAGACACAAGTGGTTTATGAGATTAATGAGGAACGTTGGTGGGGTGAGGGGTACACCTGCAAACCTGCCTTCTGATGAATACTATAAGGCTTGGGAAACCATGCGGTGGAGCGGTTATGTGCTTTTGCATGCTTGGTGTGTGCATTTTGTCGCTGAATGTAGTGTGCACTGAGGTAGTTGACTGGTGATCTGTGCATAGCAGGTAACCTCCAGGTTTTTCCAAGCTGGTCATTAGAAAGGCAAGCAGGAGGGAATGAGATAAGAAAGAAAGCAGGTGGAGGCCATTATTTTTTAATGGGATTTTTGACATCTTCTCCTTTTGTTTGGGGAGGAGGGACAAGGGTGACAGGGGAAGAAGGGAAAATGAGAGTGAATGAAAAAATCTGAGAGACTTCCTGCAGATTGAGTTACTCTGTGGTGTCTGTGAACTTTGTATCCTTGTCATCTGCTTCATACATTAAGAGACCTCCTGCCTTGGTATGATGGGCCTTCTGGGCTTCTACAGGACCAAGGTTATGGCCCTCTTGAAGACATTAAGCCCATTTAAATACTTTGTTTGGGCTCTACCTCTTTAATGCACAGATGGTCTGCATGGGCTCTGAAGACTGTAAGATGACAAGGGGACACTACTAGGGCTCTTTCGCCTGCCCTCCCTCTGTCTTACACACATGCACATTTTGTCTAAGGTTAAGAAGATTGGGTTTTTGTTTTTTTTTTTTGGCTGCATAAAGACTTAGACTGCAGCTATTGTAAGGTGTCCCCGTTGTCTTTGGTGAAATAGTTTTTTCACAAGGAGCAAGAGGGATGCAAGGCACTCCCAGGGCTGCTCTTTTGCTGCAATGTGGTGGACAGGGATTACACCAGCAGGATAATGATAAGCCTACAAGGCTGTTTTCTCTTTCCTCAAGAGTCACACTGACCATGTCTTTAAGCTACGTTACTGTGAGAGAGGAGGGTGAAATAAAGGGTGGGGTAGAGAAAGACAGACACTTTCCTCTGATCAGGGTTGAAAAGGAAGTATAAGATAAGGCTCTGTTCCCTGAAGCAGCTAGCATTTTAGTGTTTATGGTGCTTCTTCTTCTTGTTCATTATAGAAAGACACAAAAAGGAAACACAGCAACACATTATGATACTTTGAGGATGCCCACTACTCTAGTGTAGCTTTGGCCTAGGCCCAGACACTGTTGTGGTCTAATCCTGCCCACTCATTCTTAATTCCTCAGTTTGTCTATGGCAGGATTTTAATTAGATCCTAATTGATTCACTTGGAAATCAAGCCACTCTGAAAGCAACCCAAAAAATGACGATCCAGCTGCCACACCTCCATCACTTTTTCAGTTTTTATTTTTTGTGTGAAAGCAATGTTAGTGGAAGAGACAAGGGTGACACCATTTTTGTAGTTGAAGATTCTTTTGATGTATTGTTTCAAATTTAATTTCTATTACTGTTTTAGCACTGAGATGTTTAAACATGCATGAGCTTACTTTGGATAATTCGCCTCTCCCCAATTTTGTTAAACTTGAGTGTCTTGTAACAAAACATAATTAAATAGAAAAATACTAAAATGTTATTTAGGACCATTGTGTGAAAATGCCTCATAACAGTGGTATGAAAACAATATTCTCACCTCTAACCCAGCCCTCCATTATCTCTTCAGTTTTCCTAGTTTCCCCAAACTGAGATCATTATTTTTAATTAATGAGACTTCTGTCCATTTCTCAGTGGGCAGGACAAATCCAAGAGCATTACAACCTCATATGCCATTCCCTTTGCTTAAAGATCCCTTGTTTTTCCTAAGGGAGGATGAAACCAAGGATGGAAGCCCTCAGAAGACATGGCTGCCTGATAATCGCTAATTGTGTCCTGCTCTTCTTGTGAATGTTCTCCATTAAGTTCTTAAGTTCAGCACATAGTCGAATCATTGCCTCTGAATAAGGAAGCTGTGTGGGAACACAGGGGACAGAGGAAGAAAAGGATGGAGGAGCTGAGGGTCGACAAACACAGTGCCAGTAATGTTAATTAATCAGAAGACAATGATGTGTCCCATGGTGTCTGGTCCTACGCTATTCGACAGGCTAAAAACTAATAAGGGGCTCACAAAGGCGCTTTCAGAGGAGCCCAGGTCTTTGCAAACAGTTTCTGTTGATTCATGTTAAGATAGATGTTGGCTTTTTGACAGACTTTATTGATTTCCCCAAAAGGGGAATTCCTATCTCTCTCTGTAGTATGGGACTGTTAGCTGGTAGAAATTTCTGTAAAGTTGTTTTCAAATGTTAAATTGTTTCACTATTGTGTGCAATTTACACAAATTTTCACCTGTCAGTTATTATTATTTTCCCATCAACATGTGTAAGTTTTTAAAAATTTCAATCCAAAATGTAAAAAAACCCCAAAAACCTAAAAATATGAAGGAATTTCAGTGGGTTTAGTCAGTAAACATTTGCTTGATACTTTACTCACTGCTGAACACTAATTTAATTTTAATCAATTAATTATTAAGTGGCTTCTTCTTTCACAATTACAGTTATGTTCTGCATAATTTTAGTATTGACATTGTTTAATGTGGTTCATCCATCACTGTGAATTGGAAGTGTGAAGTGTTATAGCAGTGAAGCAGAATAAGTCATCTCTGATCTTGGATCTCTGATGCATAGCTCAGCTTTAATCTATCATACATGGCCTTGAAATGTTAGATATTGATGTGAATAATTTAATAGGTTTCTGCATCCATGTGGGCATTCATATGATTTCTTGTGTGATTCTAGTATGTTAAAGTTAACACAGTTAAAACCCAGTGCACATTGTTCACAAAGCCCATGACACAGGCTGTAGATTTGAGGTTTGAGAGAAAAAGGAAACAGTTAGATTTTTTTTTAAAAATATGATTTTGCTAAAAAAAACAAAAACAAAAGAAAGAAATTACAGGATTTTTAAATTGTGGTGGACCTTTTTCACAATAAAATTCAAGTGAGTTAGAAAAAAGTCAGACAGATCATTACAGCTGTGACAGCGGCTATCATGGAGTGTTAATAACTAGCACATACTCAGTTACTCAGTTAACATTTGCACTGGACTAAGCAATGAATACATGCCCTTATAAATTGATGAAGGTTGTTGGATAAAGGGTTATAGTGCAATTCACAATGCTGTAGTGAATCTTTTTTGGATTTCTCCTGCAGTGGCCACTGTAGTCTGGCTGATTAAAGTCTAGCACTGTGCTTTAAAAACATTCCACTCAGTTTTTTCCAATCAGGATTTGTTTGTTGTGTTCACGTTTGGAGGGCTTACTTCATAAATCACAAGCATGAAGAATATTCATTGTAACCTGCAGGTGATTTCAACATCAAGGTCACATGCTTATCCTAGTGGATGAGTGCTGTGGAAAAATGTTACTCTAGCTCTTTGAACCCTTAGCTAAATGGCGAATACTGGTTTGTGACAAGGCAGCATTTTTGTTTGTAAGACTTGAAAAGCCCTGTGATACTGTTGGTCAGACTCCATGAGCCAGCCATTTCAAGCCTTGGGACCAACACGTTTTTAAAAGCACACTGGCCTGATTCTCTTTCTGCTTCTTCTCCCTATCTGACTGTTGTCTCTTTCTGCACATCAGAGGAAGAGGCAAAGAGCGAGGGTAATAAAAGGCCCTGCTTTCCTCCTCTGGGCCTGGGAGAATGTAGAGTAGCAGATAAGTTGTCTAGCTCTGAGTCTGAGAATGATCAAAAACAAAGTGAATCCTGTGGCCGCATAGGGAGCAGGCTCCTGTGAGGGAGTGGGGTAAAGAAGGGATGGGAAGGAAGGGAGGAGAAAGGGTAGAGAAGGAGAAGGGCTAAAGGAGCAACCATGTTCAAGGGAAGACAATATTTGCTCATCTCTCAGGGAGAAGGGATGAGGAGATGTAGACAGGCTGGAAAGCAGGCAGATGGACTACTTTCTCTGCTTGAAGCGTGGACATGGTTAAACAGAAATACTCATTCATTCATTCATAGGCTATGTTGCAAAATTCTGGTGGTCTTACTTGATTGACATACTCTGGGCCTGTGTACAGTCGAGATAACGAAGGTTGCATTAACCTTAGCAAATTTCACACACAGTTAACTGTATATTACACATGCATGTGCTTTTATGTAAACACACACATTGTTGATTGTCCCTAGAGGAAGGAGGCAAGGGCCTGGTCTGCGGTGTGATTATCCTACATAGAGAAATGAAAGGATTACAAAGCGATGGTGTAATCCAGCTGTCAATCCCACACCTCATTAGCAAGCATGGGTTTGAGAACCAGCAAAAGCAAAGCGGGGGGAACGGGGCAGGGAGACGGTAAGGGGAAAAAGGCAAAGGATATAGCTAGTTAGAGAGGGAGAGGAGAAGATGTAAGTAAGGAAGGAATGACAGGGATGTAAGAGAGTGGGAGCAAGAGGAAACCAAAGAAAAGGAGGGGAGGAGTAGAGGTAACAGTCTCACTATTCTGTTCAGGGGGCTCTGCGGAGAGTTTTTATTAAGCTTTCATCTGCCTTTCCTCTCCTCCTTTACCTCTCTCTGCTTCCCCACCCCAGCAGCACTCACAAAAGCAGATACAGGGAGTGCTAGCCATGTCAGTCACGTCTCAAACCCACAGTTCTGCTTGTAATTCCCCGATTAATTAAGAACAGTGATTTGTTAATTTAATTGTAGGTGTTGGGTCGTTTTTTTCATCCCCCTCTCGGTTGCTTTCTTCTGCCGCTTGCTCCCTATCATCCTCTTGGCAGGCTAATTTGCCCTGCAGCTTTGAGGAGGGGAAATGAAAGGTATAGCAGAGGAAGCTTTCAGATGGTTTATTAAGAATTGATTTGCCACGGTGGCAAAGAGACAGACTGTAGGGAGATACATGCTGACATGCCTCCCAGCCAGACACCCCCAGGTTGTGGGAGAGCAAGAAAGATTTTTTTTTTTTTTTTTGGGGGGGGGGGTATTGTC
>VUQS01026489.1:25484-45364 GCA_015108495.1 Heterochromis multidens | reverse complement strand
TACTAATGTGCCACAAACAGGACTTTAATATCACCAACCATTCCCATGTTATTACGGTGTATCCATATAAATGGCCCACCCTGTAGTATACCAACAACAAAGAAAAAAGAAACACAAACAAACAAAACAAAAGGAAAACAAAACAATAATAATAATAATAAATAACTACATGTTCAAAAAGGAGTAGGAAGAAGCATAAGGTTATTTAATCCCACCCCCTTTCCACTATTTGGTAACTAATAATCAACACTTTTTTCTTCCTGTTTATGCCCTATCCATCATAAATTCTTCCTTACAATTTGTTACATGTATTTTGTATTTACTCAGGTTATCTTTGTCTAATATGAAAATTTGTTTGATGATCTGAGACATGTAAGTGTGACAAATATGCAAAAAACTAAGACATTAGGAAGGGGGCAAATACTTTTTCACACCACTGTATATATATAATATTGCATGCATATTTTAGATCATAGCATTTGTTTGCTGTCCTTGTAATCTGCTTGCATCTGGCCTTGTAACACAGCATGTTTGTATTTCACAAGAAATGTGTTATGTTGTGCATCCAGTAAAAGCATATCATTTCTACAGAGCAATGTTATAGCTGTCCCCTGGGGGTGAATTTAATTTGTTGCCCTCTGCAGAACATGCTGTTTTTAGTGGTTTGCAGCTACAATTTCTGATTAGTATTAAAATAGATATTATGGCTCCGGACCTCACAACAATAAAACCATGAATTATATTTGCTTTCTGTTTCAGTTGTATCTTACATGTCTGTCTTCATACCCGCTTGTTTACATCTGAAAAATAACTCCAGCAATAATGGACTATATCACTTCTGCTGTAGAGGAAAGATAGTATTCATTGCAAGACACGGAGGCCCAGCATGGTTTACAATGAGAGGCTTAAAACCTGAATGATCTTTCTGCAGCTGATTCCTTTTATTCTTTTCTTCTGGACTATTTATTTAGCTTCTGTCTCTTGGAATCAGGGGTCCTTTTTTCAATTTTCAAAAGAAGCACTCGAGATCTTATATTATATGTGTACCATTATTAGATCAGTGGGTATGCTTCCTGAGCAACCCTCCTTCTCCATAATTGCAACCTCAGCCTTTCTTTCAATAAATTGGAATTTTAAAAAAGTTAAATATAGATTCACAGTGTAAATATATAAAAATAGTAAGATAGAGAAGCATACACAGAGCAGAAGTTTTCTTTAGAGTTGCCTGTGAACAGCTAACAATATCAGGAAGGGATAATTAATGGTAATAACTGACCTCTCCAGCTGGGAGGAGCTGATATTAGCTATATACCCAGCTCAAAGCTAATGTATTTACAAAGCTCAGAAGTCCATCTAAGCACATTTTATACCTGCTGACACCTCAGTTGTGTTTGTCCACAGTTAGGTCTATGGGGAAGGTCCTCTGCAAAGTTAATAAAGAACCTTGCCCAACTCCTACACTGATCGATTTTAAGCTTAAGATGTTCACTTCTTTTTCCTGAAGGGGACTCTTTTCAGTGTTCTCATTTAATTTCAGCTGCATTAATTTTGCTGCAGCATCTAATGTTTCATTGAGTGACTGATCGAGGAGGGCTTAAGAGTTCTTCAGGGGCAGCTTATTGCAGGCTCAGGGAGTTCATTGACCATCACCAGCACAATATATCTAAAAGAGATTTGGCCAGAAGGCGAGCTGGGGAAAATGTCCACTGAAGACACTGATCAAAAAAACAAACTGTGAGAAAGAACCTTTAGGACCTGGTCTATTCCTGTTCATGGTGGGTGGTCAATAAATGTATGCTCTTTTTTCACAGTTGTTCATGAAACTATTTGGTATTTTTCAAAAAGTCTCTACATGCTGAAATTAATAACCAAGGAACTGATTCAACAAAAAAAATGCAATTTTTTGGAAAAAAAAGTGCCAATCATTTGCTCTTTGAGTCACCAATTTTGGAAATCCATCAACTAGTCTGCTGAAATAGTCTTTAGGGACCAATTTGTTGAGGGTTTCTGGTTTAATGATCGCTATCTCGGCCACGATTTCCAGCAGTTATTTATAAGTAGTTGTTTATAAATGCAGATTACAAAAGGAAAAAAAGCTATTAATAAGTTAAATCACCATAAAACAACAATATGATTGTGTCAGTTGCACTTCTTTTGCACTTTACCTGAAATGTTTAATTACATGCTACCAAAGTCTGCTCAAATGTGACTGGTCAACAGAAATCAGGTTACACATGGACTACAAACAGAAACCAGAAAGCTTCCAGTCCAAAAAATATTGTCCCCTGCCTAGATATTAAGCCTTCCAAATGTGAAGATTTGTAGCTTGCTTATTTTTTATATAACTTAAGTCTCAGTTGGCCAAATCAAGTTACTTAAAGATATCACTTTGATCACTTAATACATTTGTTATATTTGAAGTAATTTCATTCTAAAAATTAAAATACAAATCTGAAAATAATCATAATCATATAAATCATAATCAATAAACACCTCACTATTATGTATTATTAGCTAATTTTAGTTAAAGTATTAAAAGTAAAAGTACTTATTCTTCAGAAAAATGTTCCTCATATTGTGTTTACGCATTTGTTGGACCGTCAAAAAACAGCTCTTCATGAGCTCAGAAAAACAGGCATATGTGTTGAATAATAAAGTTATATTAAAATATATTAATATAATAACAAAAAAATCACAGCTGGATTAAATATCTTGAACACTGTGTGACATTGTTAACTATCAATATCTACAGGAGGATTAAAAGTATTAATGAAAAGTTAAAGAGGTCTGTTAGCATAAGAACTGGTTAAACTTTGCACACTCGGTCAACCAAATGATTTCTCTTGCGTTCTAATCACAGAACATCTGGTGCAACCTGCACCTTTGAACTTGCCTGGTTTATAAAACATGACATAGTAGGAGCTGATGGTATCTGTAAAGGTTTTCATTGCTAACATGCTAAATTCAGCCAGGTTAGTTCTTGAACAATAGCCAAATGTGGCCACAAAATGGCAGTAATTTATAGGAAGGATGCAAACAGGCAACAAATGCCATTTGAGATGACCGGACAGAGATATTGCTGTCATTTTTGTATGTATTAATGGACGTATATTTTCAGGTTTCACTGAGCAAGCACTGCTAGCCTTGCTTGCCCTGACGAAATATCCATATTCTAAACTATTTTAAACAAGCTCTGCAACTGAATAAATAGAAGACGCACAGATGCAATACAGAGAAGGAAAAAAAATGCAGTCAAGCTTGTATGTTCCTCTAGAGTTTACAGGAAAGAAGACGTATGTTGCAATGTTTCTCCATAGGTTAATGTTATGCAGATGATATTAATGTTTAAACCTGTTTGTCTGTGAAATAAAAAGATCAGGTGCTGTATACATTGTAAAAAGAAACCCGTTGGGCTGTAGATGTCATTGCACTGAAACTTCCATTTGCAGCTTCACTTTTCCCTGATATTCGTTCAAAAGGATTAGAAAAAGACAATAGCCTGCTTTCTCTGTGTTATCTGTGGAAGGAGTTATGCAACCCTCACTCCACAGTGCTGGTGCAGAAGCCAAAGAATTTTAATAAGGACACTGTGTGTCTATTTTGTGTGTGTTTGTCACCATGGACATAGACTTAATACTGAGCTTGAATCATTTTCAACATTCGAGAAGTGTTAATGTATGCACCCATGTCTTTTTGTGACATAGGCTCGCGTGTGAGAGGAAACAAAAGTTGATGATTCCTGTTCCGAATCTCCCTATTGGGTTCAAGCACACACTTATGCATGAACACACTCTTCACCAGTGAGGTCCTGACTCACAAACATGTCAAAGGCTTAACTTGTCTTGGCATAGGCCTCCTCAGCTGTGCAACACTTTGCAGCAGCATGCAGGGTGGGCTCACTTGGTGAAATGTGTCTGCTTGATGTTTGCCTTTCCTCAATGGAGTTCATGAAGGAGCTCAGAGACCAGACAGCAGCTGATGGTGTTTGTTTTGCGGACGTGCTGGCTTTGCTTATCGGGTGTCTTATTCGTGCTGCCCTGCTGAAAGGTGTATGAGTAAATGTGTATATAGAGCAAGAGAATGGAAAGGGGATCCTGGAGAAAAAGTTAACTCATGAGAACAGACCATGGTGATAAAACCTGAGTTTTGAGTGATGCTTATGCACTTCCTATTAACTCCTATATCCTTTCATTACCCATGTTTGCCCTCTCTGCTTGCATTTATATACTCAGGAGAGGCTCCTCTAAAGTGACTAGGTAATTTATTTGGGTATGGGCAGCAGGAAGTGTGTGGGATGGTGATCTCAGGGGAGCCTATGGATTAATGGGTTCAGCTGGATGCAGTAGGTGCTGGAGGCAGGTTCAATAGGTTGAGTTATAACCCAGATTGATAGAACTGACAATTGTTAAGTGGTGGACCCTCTTCTCATTACATTAAAACATTACATTTACTGTTTACTGCTAAAACAAATGATCTACATATCCATTTTATCATCTCCGGATAACATCCTGGAAATGGTTGAAAGCATCTCTGGCTGGTTTTTGAATGTTTCTAACCATCTGCATGTACCAAGCAAAAAGTCAGGATTTTTATAAGTAGATGATCTATGAAGACATGGGAAAAATACACTGTCTTCATATATTGCGCCACTAGGCTCTTTACTCCTTCATAGTTAAAAAAAAAATAAAAATAGTAAGTAAGTAAGAGTAGATCAGAATCTAGATTGTGCTTGAGGGCTTAGCGTTTCTACAGTGTTAGAAAGATTTTATGGAATCCGTAACTCTACAGTCTAATGTAGGTGAGGCCCCTTGGATTTGGCTTTGTTACTGCAGATCATAAGCTAGGTGGCTTGGCTGACATTTTTAGCTTATCCTCAAGCAGAGAATAACTAATTGTTTAACCAATGTGTACAGAAAATATATTGACATTTATATCTTTAAAACAAAGAAAGTTATATCTTTCTTTTCCTTAAAGATATACCTCCACATTTATTAAATACTGAATATCACTAGCATTCTACAGCAATATTGGTGCATAAACATTACATTACGAAAAAGAAATAGCTTGTTTGGCTGTAGTTATAGGGGCAAACAGCTTTTCAGGATCTCAAAAGAGCTTTCATGCATGTTAAGTTTTATTTCATCCTCTTTGTCCCCCAAGTTCCGAATCTATTAAAAAATTAAATGTCCATAAAGATAGCATAAAATGCAATTAAGTATATAACTGGTTAGATCAATGAAGCTTCTCCTGCCTCTGATAGTAATCCAGGTGCCAAAACACAAAGCAGTGGCAAATGCGAACAGCCATTTGTATGTATCTTTCCTTTGAGTTTTTTTTTCCTATTAATATCAGCAAGAAGTGGGAGCATTGACTGACATGGGATAGTAATTTTATTAGTTGTTCATGATTATTACTTTTCTCCATTATGGAGACAGGATCAGTAAAGAACAGCAAATAACATTTGTCACACAGAGTCACAGAACCTATATATACTTTGTATATACTGTCAAATCATCTATTACACAGGGCCTGTTCATGGTTCCATCTAATCTTTCATGGCATTTTTAATTAACAGTAGGCTACTATAGGAAAGATAGACTTTGGAAAATATTTTTTATAGCTGACCAGATAATAATTCCTAAGATTTTTCAATCTTAAAGTCTCAAAGAATTTAAGTTATGTATTATTGTGCGTATTGATATGTTGCTAAACAGGACACAAACACTATAATACTCAAAATATATATGGAAACATGGCAACAGGCAGTAGCAATTTAAGGTACCGTAGTTAAGATAAACTGTCATTCAAAAATGATAAATATATATATATATATATAAAGATATGGTCAGCAACACAAACAGCATATTTGGGGTAATGAATATTAATTTTTGAGGCATGATTGTTTTGATGGACCTTTCCCATGTCATATAAGCCATGGTAAAGTCAAGTAAAATCACATACACATCATCTAAGTCAGTACTTACTTCATAGTGCAGATTTATTATTCATTAATCCACAAATCTACAAAATCTGGCCAACAAAAAAACACCAAAAAACTATGGTATTAACCACCTCTCTGTGGATCCCTCTCCCACCATGTCTGTGGATTATGCTCATTATATGGCGTGACCCTGATTTTGTTTGTTACTCTTAGAAATACAGACATAGACAAAATATAGTCAATTATATTCCATTCTGAACGTACTGAATCCATGTCCAGTGTCTGATATGACAGTGGTAATAAACCTCAAATTGGACTTCCATCATTCCTTTGAAGCTAAAACTAGAGTTATGTACCAGAAATGGCTTATGAGCTCCATCTTAGTGTATCTATATAGCGTGATCTGTGATCCTATGATGTGAGTTGATGTGGATATGTATGTACCTGTACAGTTTTCTGAAAAGATCCCATAATGTATGTAGAACAAGATATATGTGCAGTGCCTTTAAAGTGCTTTTGCATGTAAATGACCTGGTGTGATGAATAGCATGATACAGCCACAGTGAGTTATCTGAGCCTTGTTTGAATCAGGACAGAATGAATCAACACATTATGTGTACATTATGTAAATGTTTGCTGGTTTGGTTAATGGAGGTAAAGCCAGTTCATGACTGCCCATTACTCTTTCAAGGACTCGCTCTGGGGAGGGGCCCTTAATCAGAGTAGTGAAGTCAACCTCATCTCTTGGCTTTGTTTTTCTCACCATCAGGAGCTTAAAACATACTGCAGTGTGTTTGTGTTGTGTATGCTAATGTGATTATCCCTTGTAGAATTTCATTCTGATCTGCTTTTTGTTTTTTAACATCCCTCTGTGTGAGGAAAAGGCAACAGATGACAGCTAGCTGTTTATCTTTTAGCCATTATTTTTGGAAACAGTAAAAAACAAAACAGCTAAAAGACCTAAATATACAGTTAAAAAAACAACATGGTAATTAATTTTATCTTGGATTCTATTTATTTTTTCAGTGAATAGAACTCTTTTTTTTTTCATTCATCCTGTGAATGATGTAATGCTGTTTGCAGAGACGCACACTGTAAGAAAAAAGCATTTTTTCAGACAAATACAGTACCATGCAACACTTTGGTTTGTGTTGTTACCAAGATGACCAATCGGACAAAAAGTTAAATATTTGAGATAGTTTTTTTTTTGTTTTGTTTTTCTGAGGGTGATCTGAATTGATGGTAAAAGAGAATCAGCTATAATTCTTAGGCATATTTAACATTATATAGAACCCAGAGTCATACATTACACAGCCCAGGACATGTGGTGGGTAAACTGAAGTAAACTGGTGTTGAAAGATGTTGCAGTGGGACATAAGGCAGTAAAAGACTATTTACTTCAGCAAGGATTTGCCTTCATAAGATGGTCATTTCTAAATACTTTTTGATTTGATATTCCTATTTGCTGGTAGGTGGGCATTCTTGGAGATTCAATGTTTGGCATCAAGTTTTTCAGCTAATAGAACAACAAAACTTCATGACACGATACTTTAGCACAAACATATGCATAATTAAGTGTTGTGACTTAGACAGTGTCACAAATTTGTAAATAACTGATTAAAGTTTGTGTGGTTTATTCCAACAACTGAATTTTTTTTTCACCACTACTTCATCACTGCTGATTTGTGACAAAAGTTTTCCACATTGCAACCTATGGTCACTCACAAAAGTCACTTTTTCTGTATTTGTTTTTTAAAATATGCAAAATAAGTTGATATTTATATCTCCTCAATAGAGCTGAACCAATATAGCATTTCTGAGACCAATACCGTTGATATTTGTCGATTAAAAAATAAAATTTCTGATATATCAGCCAATATTTTTTTTCTTTCAGACACACGGAAAATAAACAGATTTCACTAACATTTGTTATGTGTAGTTATTTACTTACTCATTTATACTTTGTCCAACTCCGCTCGGATCAGCTGGTTATCATGTTTGTGGCGTTCCAAACACGTATGTTCCCAACAGGGGAGGTGCAGAGTACCCTCTGGAGGACAAAATATACAACACTAACACTCATAACATGATTCTGAGTGTTCCTTCCACCTCTTTTTTTACTTTTTAAATTTTCAATTCATCAGACGTGAAAAATACCAATACCAATAGATATTGGCTGGAGTGGCGTTCAATGTAATATTAAGACAGGTATATTTTATGTCACCAAATGTTTAATCTACCAGATTAAAAAAAAACAAAACATAGGAATACCTCTGTTTTTTTAGCATGTGATATCTTTACCTCAAGTTGTGAGAAACTGCTGGACTATCATGCTTCCCTAGTGCTGGATCAATATGTATCCAATATGTGCCAGATGAGGTCAACAATTGCTAATAGTTAAAATGTTTTGCTTGGGCACGGTTCACTGCCACTAAATGTTATATTGATTTATTTTATTTTATTCAGTGCTCTTTCATTTGTCTGAAATGGTCATTTTTCTTCCCCAACAAATACACACATGTCACCTACAACATGTCTTAAAAGGGACATTTACTGCTTTACTTGAATGAGCTATTTATTTTTTAGACTTCTTTGTTGATGCCCAACTACTGCTATCATGGTCTATTTTTTTATTTAGAGAACATGCTTTCAAATCATCGTTCACAAAAGATGTACCTTCCTTGGGTGTCCAAACCGAACAAAGGAGAAGGTCATTAGACTCAAACCAGAAAAGAACTCCATCATGTCACTGATGCTTTGCCTCCAACTCTAATGGTGGCTTTCTAGGTGGTGTTGTTTAGATCAGTGGTCTGTGGCCTGCTTGTTTTCTTGGGAGATGAATTAGAGAGGAGATGGGCTGAGGCAGATGCCACTGTCTAAGGGAGAGGATGAAGAGGGGATTCATTACTCCTTACCCCCAACACACATACAAACACAAACACTGCTCACACAGAGCAGAAATAGGCCTCATTATTTCCCCATTTCCATCACCAGGAGGAAGTGAAGGGTTGCAGCCCTTTCAGTCAGGCTGCTGACGTATGCCCCTCCATTTATCACACGCAGTGTCCACGAGTACATACAACAAACACACACTGGTCTTACACCTACAGACATGACAGCACAACACAGCATAATTGGAAAAGTGTTGTCTCTAAGGAATATCGAGTTGCAGTGTTCCTTAGATTCTCTCTTCAAGCAACAGTTTAAATAGCACAGTTAAAATGTATGATGGCTTTTTCTTGCTGGAGGGAAACTGCATCCTCTCTGTGAGCTTAAACATAATCTCTTTTCAGAGTTTTGACTTCAAGGAAAACAGAGCAATACAAAGTTTATAAAAAAGCTCTTATAGAAAATAAAAATAGATTTTTTTTTCACCATGATGCTAACATTATCAAAATCTATATATCTATATTCACTTAGGCTACTCTGCTACCAGCAATGTAGCATGCCTCATTGTTTACAATCACTCCATTGACTCCATTTTGCACTGCTACTTTAATTGGCAGTAATTATACTTAACCAGGCCTGATGACTGTGGCCTCAGAGAGGGACTTAGTTACCATTACCTTAATACTTAATGCTTAATATTTAATATCCTATGATGGCTTAAGAGCGAGAGAGAGAGAAAAAGAGTGAGAGCATATGTAGCCTAAGGCAAAATGGTAGCAAGTAAGGGACATTTTATACAGAAAGTAAGAAGAAAGCAGCTTCCTCCCCCTCCCCTAGTACAAATTTTATTTCAAATAAACGCAGAGATGTTGAAATACTTAATGAATAATTCAGCACTTGTTACACAGTGCCACAGAGACATGCCAAAGAACTGCCATGGCAGGGGTGGTGTGTTGCCCTTTACAAGCCTTAACCCTGCATGTCTAGCTGGGTTAATGTTCCTGGCAGAGACAGCAGTGAAACTGCTATAAACCCCCAATGTCAAAGATGTGCCCCTTCACAGTTTATTAAAACAGCTGTTTTGACCGCCAATAACTGACCCACTGATTACGTTTCATTTCAAATATTCCTATACTCCTATACTGCCATAAAATAGTGCACATAAAGCTAGCTGGCCTAATTAACCTAATGAAGTGTTTTAATTACAGAACAGATTTGGATATTTTCCCAAATATTTATTTATTTCTGATGCAATCACAACAAAATCCATCATTTATTTGCCAGTAAAAATAATAATAATAATAAGCTTTATTTATATAGCACTTTTCTTAAAGCTACAAAGAGCTTCACAGAAAGAAAAAAAAAATCCAAGACATGGTTAAAAACATTTTTAAAAAAGCAAATAAGACAAATAGTAAGAATGTACAAGAAAAATAAAACCAACCGGTCATGAAAGATTTATGATAAAAAAGACAAGACAATAAGGATATTTGATCTCAATGGGCAGATTGTTCCACAGTTTGAGAGCTCTAATAACCTTTGTTTACTAGCTGAGACTTCAGAATGGCCAGCAGTCCAAGTAAGTGCCCGGACACATAGGGGACTAACAAGTCCTTGATATAATTCGTAGCAAGGCTGTTTAATGCTTTTACAAGTCATTAGTAAGGTTTTAAAATCAATACGAAATTTAACAGGCAGCCAGTGTAAATTTGCTAATACTGCAGTAATATGTTCATATTTCTTGGTGCCAGTTAAAATCCAGGCAGCAGTGTTTAACTGGAGTCGGTGAAGTGAGCTCTGACTGATGCTGGTATAAAGACCGTTATACGAGCGGGGCGGGAAAAAATAAAAGAATGCATGACCTTATGCAAGTGATTACCGAACCAGAATGATCTAATTTTTGATTTTTTTTTTTAAGCTGACACTATTTTTTAAATATATATCAAAATGGTAAATGTCAGTGACATTCATTTCAGAGGTAGCTTATTAGGTGTGTTTTCAAAAGTGTGTTTTTAAATTACCTACCTTTACTGGCTTTCACTTTAAGCACTTCATTTTCATTAGATTTATTAAAACATGGAATGAGTTCTTTAAATGGATGTCACAATAGCAATCAAAGGTTTGACTTCATCACCTCTTTTTTAATGAAAAAACCCTGAAATTTGAAATAGTACCCATAGTTGTGTGAGACATATTTACAGTATGTTATTAATCCTTTGCATACCACTGGAATACTTCTAGCTTTATTTGGGAAATGCACATGTATGCTTTCTTAGTGAAGATACTAGATGATTGTTACCTCTCTCGCCTGTATAGTAAATATAAAGCTAACATTACATCCAGTTTATCACAGAGACTAAAAAGAGAAGGAGAAGGAAAAAGCTGGTCTATTTCTATAGCACAATAGCAACATATTATACCTAGATGACAGCAACCACTTGTCTCACAATTTTATGCTGCCCCAACAAATCTCAAGCTAAATAAGAGGAAGCCTTCATGCCTTAATGAGATATAGTATTTATTAGCTTATCCTATCTTTTTCTGCACAGTGGACAAAGTCAGGGCATCACTTTTTTCCACATTTTAGCATCATCACTGGTTTATCACAGAGAGCACAAAAGACAGTTTGCATGTCATTAGTTGATGAAAATCCCCCGACACAGAAATCTCCAAAATAGCAAAACATCATTAATGTATATATTGACTTTTACCTCATTTACTTTGCTCTACAGCTTCACATCTGTTACAAATTGAAGCAATCATAATAATACATCTTTGCTACCATGGTCTGTAATAAGTGTGGGTTTGGACAAAACATTAACAAGGGCTTTGTTGCTTACAGCTGTTTGTAGGAGTTTTACAGATTTCAATGATGTGTGTTATTTAAAACTGAGATTAAATTGTACAAAACGACACTATCAAATTCTGAAATTGAGAAATCCAAATGTTTTTCTTTTTTACATATGTGCTAATTTTTTTTTATTTAAAGTTGCCAGCAACATGTTTCAGAGAGTTGCTACACGGGCAAAAGTTGTGTAACGCTAAAGAAAAAACCTGTCGGAACAACTCACAACTACTACGGGTTAATAAGTAACATGATTGGGTATAAAAAGAGCATCCAAGAGAGACTGAGACTTTTAGAAGAAAATATGGGTAGGGGTTCACCTTTCTGAGAAAGAATATGTAGGCAACTAGTTCAGAATAACTAATTGGGGACATGATGAAGTCATGTTGAAGGCCACAAGCTGAAACCCATCAGTCAAGCAATAAAGTTGTTGCAGGAGGTTTGACTTCTTCAGATATTATTCTCTTTTCCGTCCACCTGATAAGTAGGTAAAGTTGTGCCAAAAAGCTCTACTCTGCTTCTAATGCATTTAGGGATTTCATCATCTGTGGTACATAATATATGATATTATGAGATATCTTTGTACACAACAAACAAGGCCAGCATCCAGTACTGAATGACAGTGATCTGCCCTTCAGACAGACCTGCATTAAAACATTAATAACCGACACATTCTGAGGTGGAAATCATTGCTTGGGCTCAATGACTATCTTTGAATGCAGGTTGCTGCAAAATTGAGAAAATACAAATTATATCTGCCATATGAAGAAAAGAAATTTAATAAACTGGAACCAGAAATGCCTCTGCCTTCTTTAAATCCAACCTGCGTAATGGTCTGCTCAAAAAGTTGAGGGAATATCAGCAAAGAATTGGTTTATCAAATGAGCGTTGACCAGTGATCAGAGCCACTCTATCCTCATTTCTAGCCACTGAATGAAGAGTAGATTGATTTAGTATGCAAAGGCCTATCAACTATTCCACCTCCTTACTTCTGAAAAATGAAGAAATACCTACGCAGCCTCATCATAACACTGTACTCTGCAGCTTATAAAGTATACATATAACAAGCCATAAAATGTCACAACAATCTTAAGACATTTAACATCGTTGGAATACTAGCCATGTGGGTATTACTCTTCTGACTGACTCTTATTGTGCAGTGTGTCCACTCACTGTTTCTTTGTTTCTCGGCACAGAAATGTGTGTGCCACACTGCCGCATCTGAATGAGTTCCTCAGTGAATTCTCTCCTCTCCCTCCTTTTATCCCCCCGACAGCACTGAGAGCAGAGCAGCACATGAAGCTGCTCATGCTCATATCTCATGTCTCAGAGAATGATATTCAGTTTACTGAGATATCTCTGCTACACAGGCACCGTCGTAAGAGTGGACTTATTGCAGAAATAGATGCATCATGCCCTCAGCCACCCCCCAAACTCATCCATCCGCCTCGACAATCACACTTTAGTGTGAAGCAACAGATGACACCAAATAGATACAGTTAGCAGGAGGTAGTTATTGTGGAGTGTAGCCATGAGATAGAGGTCACTATTGCCAAGGGTTTGAGAGATGGAGGGAAAGGAAATGTTCTGACAGTAAATTACATGCTGGATTCACATATTCCATCAGAGGCTTCTGCATGAGATGAATGTTATATATCACCAAAGTGGGTTATTAACCTTGTGACCCACATAAATGAAATGCAATAAAGTGCATCATTCAGCAAACAGTAATTACACATCATCTATATCATGTTTTATTTGGGCTCACTTATTTGACGTGTGTTTACACATAACAGTGCATATTGTCAGCAATTTTAGATCTTTGTACGCTATATTTATCCCAAGCATAATGCATCAGCCTGAGAATATTGCAGACGTTGAAATTTCATCTAGAATCCTCATTGCCCATTGTTTCAGGCTTTAAAAAAAACCAACAAAAAAACAGCCTTCACTGGTATTAAAAAAATCTCGCTAACTCAGCTATGCACACGAATAAACAAATGTGAATAGATGATGGACATTAAATCGGGTGGGAGACTCATTCTCAGCAACCAGTCTTAATGTCCAATGACCAAGTTCATGACTTACTGTTTTGATTAATGTGGAGATGACTTTCACTTTTTTTTTAGGATTTTCTGAGCTTCTATACATTTTCCACTTGTCCATATTTATTCCAAAAAATGGGGATCACCATTACTTGAGACCAGTGTTAATTTTATCAGATATCGATAGATACAGATTATCGTTGACTAAATCTAAAGTTGATTCAGTGACTAAAATATAAAGTGTAAAAGTTTGTCTCGTTATTATCGGTGAGAGTTGCTCCACACCGTTCACAAAGCATCTTATTTTCCTTCACATCAAATATGAAATGTGTCCATATGTCTGCTCTTGTCTTCTTCCCATGCGTTGACATTTTGTCACATTTTCATGAGAAAGAAGGAGCATGGGACCCAACCCCCACCACATCAAATTTCTAATTTCGTCTAACTTTACTGCACACAGAGATTACTTCTGATTGGATCACTTTCAAACTAGTCCCGCCTCTCTACACAACTTAATTACTTCTGATTGGATCTCGTCTCTCCAGAACATTTTAGTTTTTAGTTAAATAGTTTTTATTTAGTTTTATTTAGTTATCGTCTTGTTTTCGTCAGAAAACAAAGGTCGTTGACAAAAACTACGACGAAAATTATTCGGCAACGAAATTAACACTGCTTGAGACCCAGAAACAACTGTTTTGCCCTGGGATTGCTCCATTAATCCTATATGTTTCATACTCAAGCTTTTTTTTTTTTTTTTGCTTCTTTTGTTAGTTTCTGACCTCGGCCCCTCTCACGTCTCTTACGCTCTCTCGCTGTCCTATGGCACAAAATAAAAGCAAATAGCTTGTCAGTGACATAAGAGAGCTGTTTTCACTCATGAAAGACATTTCACAAATGTCATTCAGGTCAGCAGCTCCCGCTGGTAATCATGCTTTGACAGTGATTAGGTGAAATTAATCGCCACCCTCCGTTGCTCATGGCTGACAGCCCGGAAGCCTGATAGGCTCTCTCTTCTCAGGTGACTTTGGCAAGTCAGGTGGAGAGGGTGAAAGACATCAAAGCCAAGAAGAAATAGACAAACTCACATTAGATTAGCACCCAGGAGACGGCACCGAAAAAGGTGTTGTGTCTCTGTGTGTGTGGCATGTTGGTGTAGGTGGAGTGGGGTAATATGTGTGTTTTCATGTAGGTGTCTGCCTTTTTTGGAGGTGGGTGGGGGACATGAAAGGGAAGGAGCCAAGGTTTGATGTGATAATGAAGTGCCTTCTTTAGTCTTCAGTTTCTCTTTTATCCAAACCACTCACTTGTGCCTATTTGTCCAACAAATGTTTTGGTGGGCCTGTAAAGCAGAAATCTGATTTCTGCTATTCAAATGGGAATATCAGCATTGTCGGGTTTTATTTGAGGTTTTCTCACTGTAGAGGATTAAAAAAAAAAAAAAGATAAACCGAGCGTTGTACCCTTTTATGTTCATCTTGTGAGACCTCCTCTGACTCGTATGCGCGTTGCATCTAGCGTTTGCCTGTTTGTGCATCATACTACCCCCCCATTAAAGGGAAACCCAGAGTTTTGAGACTTGTCATGGCTGATAGAGGTGAGCGGGAGTGATGCTATGGTTAGTGCATTAGAGCGTTTAGCTGTACATGGGCAGATTTACCGGCCTGTGAACCCATAAACCTGCAATTACAAACCCTAACAACTCTGGCGCAGACTGCTTGTACACCGCAGTTTTCCTGTGGGCTCTGGGATTTAAGCTTCACAATCAGTCAAGCGTGACTTCAGAAGCTAATTGCACAAGAGTGACACACACACATACACACACACACAATCCTTACGGGGGAAAAAATGATGGTGGAGGTGGAATTTTGTTTGAAATTCATCAAATTTTAATCCACTGCGTACATTTCCATATTTCCATATTTATCTTTTTGCGCTCCTAGCATCCACTCCCTCTCTGCATATCATTTCAACCCTATTTATAGCTCAAACCGCTCCTTACCTAATATACAAATATACAGCCACTTTATTGTCACCAAGTTAAAAAAAAAAAACACCCTCCTTTCAGGTCCAGTCTTCAATGACACATGTATCCCAAGGTAGATAGGGCTGTCAATGAATCACTCCATTCCTGCCGCAGTTGGTAAGTAGCAGGAAACAGATGAGGCAGAAGCTGGGTAGAGTCAGAGATAAGATGTAGGATTCATACTCTTCTTCTCCTCTCTATAATGAATCAGTGTATTTACTTAGAGCAATCTGCTCCTCTAAAATGGCCCTGCAACTGCTCTGTCTTCTCTGGAGCGTTGTCACCCTTCCCTGTTTTTTTTTTCTCCCCACCCCTCCAAAGGTAATTGCTCTTACCTGAGACACTGTAATGGATCCTGGATGAAGTATTGACCGCTGCTAGATTTTGATTAAGGGGCTGTAGGGCAGAACACGTCTTTAATGAAACTGAGGAATCAGCATTCTCTGGCTGGTGTGTCCAGGCGGGATGCTGTGGCCTACAGCCCTTTTGATTAGGACCTGATCCTTTGCAAATCCAGGGGTGGGCCACAGCTACTGAATTAAAAGGAATGAATTTATCCATTAACGATACCTAAAGCATGTGTAGTTTCTCTCTAGAGGCTTATAATCGTTAAAAATTTGGGTAATCATTTACTGTAAACTGTTTGCTCTCTTTCACTCAAATATATACACACCAGCTCAGTCATCCACCTTGTTGCACATTCACTGATACACTAACTCACTCATTAACACTCTCAATCATATCCCCCCGCATATGCAAAAGGTCAGCCGTTATCAGTTAGAATTTTAAGGATGAAGGATAACTTGCATGGGCGTCTCTCATCCTCTCCCTTAAATTGCCTTTTTTGCTTGTGCGAATAACTGATTGCATCTCGGATGGAGATGAAAGGGAAACAGCTAGCTCCCCACGTTCTTTAAGCGTGCAAATGGACATAATCTAAAAGGCGAGTATTAGCATGCTAAAAGACACCACAGTTATGATGAACACCATTTGCCAAGGCTTAATGCGATAGCCGGGTAAGATGATTAACTTTGAATCCATTTAATCAACGACAGGCACTTTCTCAAATAACCAACTGTCTGGTATTGGGGTGAAACCTCCCTCAGATCTGTCAGGAAATGGGTAGAGTAACAGATGTGTCAAATCACAGAGTGCCTGAATGAGAGCGGAGGCCAGCCAAACAGTGTTCTTTGAAGTGATGGACATCAAACATCATTTTGTGCACAGTATTTGTCATCCTCTCTCGTCTTTGAAGCTCACAATGGAGTGCGACTTGGAACACACAGCAGCTCAATTTGACTGGGAAGTCAATGCGCCCTTGGGCGGCATCCTATTGACTTAAATAGTTCAAGCAGTGGGCTTCTCACCTCCTTTCTCACATTGACCCCAGAGTGCACGCTGATTACTGGCTCCCATAATGCAATGAGAATTCTGACCCTTTCGGTCAGACCTCTAACCACAATCAAGAAGTGCATATTGTGAGAGATTATATTTGTGATTACTGATACGATACAGATTTGTTTATTACTGCTACCACATCTTGGAAAATATATATATATATATTTTTTTTTTAAATCTGGTGAGTGTGACATATTGATCTATAGATTTGTTGTTCAGTCAGAAATGGGGAAGTGTTTATTAAGTGTGTGTGTGATCCTTTCACAGACCTTGATGACCCTGTGGTGACAGTGCACCAGAGTATAGGAGAGGCTAAGGAACAGTTCTACTATGAGAGGACTGTGTTCCTGCGCTGTGTGGCTAATTCCAACCCACCTGTCCGCTACAGCTGGCATCGTGGGAGAGAGGTCCTGACGCAAGGCTCAGACAAGGGTGTGGAGATCTATGAGCCATTTTTCACACAGGTAAGACAGAGGGAACGTGATTTGAATGAATATCTCAAATCAAAATGGTTGGTACATGCACAGAAAGTTGCTTTGTTTTGAAGGTCTAAATCAGAAACAGTGCAAAAGATGGATGTAGCTACCGTGACATCACACGCTGGTCCCTGAACTCCTGCTTTGAAGCCTTGAGATGAACTTTTCCACCGTTGCTATCTTGGTTGCAAGAAACCGGATGTGATGAGAAAAGAAAGGTCTGAGTGTGAAAATACCTCCTTTTTGAAACATGGTCTGACCAAGATTTACAAAATACATTTACATTTTTTATTCAATTTGACCCAAAATGAGTGACTAAGACAATGAACTGCAAAATGTTTGCAGACATCAAGAAAGAAAGCCTTTTTCTTATAGACTTCTACTGAGCTTTCTCATGTGACGTCATGCGCACATTGCTCGAGAGTTGTCCGCCATATTGGGCGTTATACAACCACTGGTTGCTAGGGAAATGTGTTCTCTGACTAGTTAGGCTCCTTGGCTCCTGGAGGTTGCTTTGGTTGCTAGCAGCTTGCTACAGTTGCCTGTACTTTTTCATGTTTGTGTGCAAATACTTGCTAACTACTAGTGGAGTGGTAGTACAACTTGATAAAGTGCGGCTCAAACTGGAAAGGGAGAGGGTTTGCCTTCAGAGTCAAAGTTGTGATTCAGTGCCAATGTGTTACAAAAGATGCTACTTGTGCTTTGAAGACAACATTTCTGGTTGGAGCATTAGCAATCATTTTCCCAGCAACTGCCGTCAACCTCTGGCAACCACTTGCAACTGGTTGGGGGAATGCACATTTTTTCCCTCAGGTTGCCAGATGGTCATGGACCAGTCTCTAGGCTCGTCTGACTGGGCCTTATTCACTTGATCCTATATTGTCACCATGATTGTCACACATCCAAAATGGCGGACACATAAACATCACATAATTAGTGGTCACTTGTCTGCAAAACCACAATAGAACTGTCTTTTTGCAACCACAACTATCGCCATCTGGTGGCCTTCAGAAAGAGTGCAGATTCAAGGCACTTCTGCAATGGGTTCACTTTTCCAACCATGAAGCTATATCCATCTTTTTTACTGTCTATGGTCTAAAAGTGTTACCATTTGAATGTATTTTAATTCTGTTTTGCATAAGCTGTCATTAAGACATGCACCTTGTGCCCTCCCCCTGGAGACTACAGAGAAAGAACAAATAGGCTGATACAGAACAGAGGATGTGAAACCACTATAATAACCTACTGAAGGCAGAGCACAAGCTCTGTTTATCAGGTGCTAAATTAGCTGAAACTCTGTCTCACAGCATGCTCTCATATTTATTTAGAGATCCACTCATGACCAGAATTAAGTCGCAGCTGCGACACCTTCATGTGTGTGTATTTGTTCAACCATGGGAAGGAAAAAAAAAATCCATGGAATATTTTCTTAGAAATAAAGCAATTCTTGCAAAAAAAAAGAAAAAAAAATGCTTGGAATTTTTATCAAATTCCCATGGTATAATAGAAAGAGCAAAGTATTATTTTTGGAATCAGATGTGAAGCTTCATTGCACTCCATGAATTATGCGATTGCCCTTATTACTAAAATAAATGGCCTTTCAAAAAAAAAGATAAAAAGCCCTGCGCATAAAGTAAACCACCTTTCTCAGCAATGACATTATTAATATTGGTAATACATTGTAATATTGCGTATTGTGGTATATTTTTACAGGTACTGCAAAGCTTTAAACAGATGCTACAAATACAAATGTAAATAATGATATATATTGACCTCATTTGACAATGCGTTAACAAACCCAACATCACACTGTCACAACTACCGCGCGCCCTTTCTGCATTTTTCTCTACCGAGATGAGTAAGCGGCAGTTGCTAATTACCGAATCAACACAGCACGTTGTCACGTAATTATAGTGTTGCTATTTGATTTGGGTGATTTGATTATGTATTGGAAATAACGTTATTGTTGTGGCCATTTGTTGTAAAACCCTGCTGCACACCTTACCGTGCAGTACCAGCCTCACTAACCCAGTTTCATGAGTTACATGCATATTAAGGATTTGCAGATGCTGAAAGGCTGCGGAAAGACTTTTCTTCACAATCAGTTCTTTCAGATGAGCAAGTGGATTTTTCTTTACCATCTGAAAATTGAGAAGCTTTGTTCCAAAATGGATTTTGTGCAGTCAACAAAGAACTGATTGAGATTGTTCAGTCACTTGTGAGGGAATTGTAGTTTTTTTTTTTTTTTTTTAATTGATTGGAA
>VUQS01026489.1:13701-25464 GCA_015108495.1 Heterochromis multidens | reverse complement strand
AGTTGTATGTGGAACGGAGCATCTGAGAGAATACAAATCTATGACAAAGAGAAAAAGACATTTGAGAGGGGAAAAGAGGCTTAAAAAGTGGCGAGATGGGAAAAAAAAAAAGGAAGTGAAATTGATGTTTGGCCAAATGGAGAAAGATGGCTGGGAACTAATAGAGTGGGTGAAGGAGTCTGAAGAAGCTGCACTACTGGGCCCCAAAAGACATTTCTCCCTTCCATCCTGCTCTTCATACCTCTTTGCTCCTTCCCTCGCTCCTTCATCCTGCCCTCTATTAAAGCTTTAATTGGGTCTGAAATTTGAACACAACCCAAAACCCAGAGATTAGCATTACGTGAATCCAACCCCAAATAAATCCTTACTAAACTCCATGTAATTTGCACATATAAATGGCTAATAACATTATTTTTCAACAATATATCGGAACTTGCCTGAACACTCCGCAGACTATTGAGGGAATCACTTGTAACTGACCTAAATCAAAGCTGCAGGGTTGAGTTTTGTCTGGTTCTCCTTTTTCATCCATGGAGATTTTTAGTTAAGTTTATCTTTATGACTTCCTTGCTCAATTATTTTTCATTCCAGCTTCACTTCAGCACCTTTTTTCATCTCGGCAAAACGCTTTATATTCCCAGTGATGCTATAGAGATGAAGGCGTGGCATTTTAAACTCAGTATGAAGAACCAGTTCATAATTAAGTGAGCAGAGCTGTGGCTTTATTGTAGAAACCCTGTCCTTTCTGCTGTCTATAATGTTCTCCCTCCTGCCCCACAACTTTCCCCGCAATGTGCCAGAGAATAGCACAATTATCCACTTCATCCATCACTTCTGCTCCAAGTTACTGTTACAATAATTAACACTTATGGATTTGATGTTTTTATGTGATATGATATTGTCTTTGTACATATTTTTTAGAGCTTGCCTTTTATAAAATGATAATAAGTTGTAATGTATAATGTATTAATAAGTGATTGGCTTTAATATCAATGTTGGGGGTTGCTAAGTTGTGAAAAAACCTCCAAAATGACAGTTTGCTTGTGTTTTTTATTGATTAGGAAAACTACTGCAACAGGCTGTTTGTCCAGCTAGCTTTTGAAAAAGGTCAAAAAGAAACTCAATTTATTAACTGCTTATTAACATTTACAACTGCAGGCCTAATGTAGCCCACTTCACTTAGATAAAATTGGACCAGCAACAGGAATGTGAAATGAGGCTAATAAGACCGCTTTTTAGATTTTTTGGTAAAGGTTTGCATTCTGCAATTTTAAATAAATCATCGTTGCTTCTAAAATAACTGTGTTTCTGTCCAGTAACAATACTGTTTTTACTGTATCAGGTTTGCAGTTATAAATCTTAGTATTTCCTGTGAGGCATTAGCAAATGATTTTGGTCCAAGTGTCCAGCCTTTTAAGTAGACAAACAAACAGTCTAGTAGCTGTTTCATTAATGAATTAAAGACCTAAAAAGGCAAGCAACGTCTCAGATGTTAACCACATCTCAGAATGTGGTAACCATCTTATTGATTCATCTCCCTCAGACATTTTCCCAAAGACAGTGTCCTGCTGCTTGCATGAAAAATACCCTCAAGTCATCTTTACCACCAAACATCTTAAGTTACTCCAGCTGGTTTTTGATTTTTTTTTCTTCCTCACAAACATGTAGTTAAAGCATGAAAACAAAGCTAGAGATTCAATATTTTTGCTAAAAGACACCGCACTCCTCCCAGATTTCTTTCCCCTTTACCAACGGCCATTAACTCCCATTCCCAAAGCTCTTATGTACTTAAGTGTTCAAGCTTTCCATCAATATTGCCATCAATCCCCCGATCCACTTTGGTTTAATGGGTTTGTCTTTTCAATTTCTTCTCCTTCTACCCCTTGCATTTTCCAAATAGACTTTCCTTCCAGTTGCACCAATTGCATTTCGAATACCTCAGTACCATAGCCATCATCCCCTGATATCTGCTTCAAAGCAAAAGTGGTAACAAAAAAATGAAGGAGACAGAATGTTGGGTCCATGGCTTATCTAATGCAATTAATTTATCCATGAGCCTTACCAGAAATGAAAGAGTGTGAAAGTTGTGCGTGATTGCCATGTTGTGTGTACTGCCGCAGCATGTGGCTGACTCATCTGTGAGTCCCTCCCCAACGCATCCCTACGCCTACACGCTGGAGTCAGCCAGATCAAAGATTTACATCCTTACCATAACCTTTTGGGTGGGGCTCATAGTTGACAGGCCCAGTTGGAATCAAACGCACATTGTCAATGGATGAGCCATTTCTGTGGAGAGATCCCCTACTGAGCCCATCTATATTCCTGGAGCTCTGTGGTAAAAATGCTGCAGGGCTTTTCACTAGAGAGTAATCCACACACTGCTGAAAAACATCAGCATCATTTTCATTTAGATTTAACTATAAAATCCTTGAATTCTGCTGCATGTTTTCACCTGTCTTTATTAAAATTGCATGCATATTAATCTCTTTGACTTGGCCTTTGTCATCTCCTTCCCAGTGCCTATGTTTTTTTATTTCTTTTATTTGATTATGTTCATATTTTTGCACACATTTGCATACCAGTGTTGTTTTTTCGTCTGAGCTGCAGGGGGAAACGAAGATTTTGAAGCTGAAGAACCTGCGTCCCCAGGACTACGCTAACTACAGCTGCATCGCCTCTGTCAGAAATGTGTGTGGGATTCCTGACCGCAGTGTTATCTTTAGACTCACCAACAGGACAGGTACTCCATATTACTATTGACTTTTGTGCACAGAAAGCTTATTACAGCAAAAATAATTACATCCTATAATTGTAGGACAAATGTAAAAAAGAAAGCTGTAGAAACAGAAAGATGAACTGTCGTGCACCTTCTCAGCTGAGTTATTCTGTAACTGTCATAACTGCCAAAGCCGTCCATCTTCCTCCAGTCTATCATCGATGCTGCACTCTCTTTTTCCACAGCCTCTCCGTCCATCAAACTGCTGGTGGAGGATCCTATTGTGGTGAATCCAGGACAGACAGTATCCTTGGTTTGCATCACTACTGGAGGGGAGCCACCTCCCATTCTCACCTGGGTCAGCAGTAATGACAGCCTGCCACAAAGAAGTGTGGTGAAGGGCGGCACACTCACACTTCCAGCCATCACCTCAGATGAGGCGGGGGTCTACAGCTGCGTGGCCAGCAACAATGTAGGAAACCCTGCCAAGAAGTCCACTACCATTGTGGTGCGAGGTGAGAATGCATAGCTGCATATACAAATAGTATATAGATCCCAACATGCGTAGTATTGTTAAAACTTAATGGTCCGGTATTGCAGAAGGTGAGATTTATATTACTTTCTTGATTATGTAGCACATCTTGGTGCAAATGTGTCAAAGTCCTTATTTAGAATCTGTGTCTTTCAAGAAGCTATCAGGAATTCTATAAGGTTTTCATGTCAGAGCTATTCAGTCACCAAAAACAGCTATCTCTTTAGCCTGGCAAACCCATAGTCCAGCCTTTTTATTTTATTTTATTTTATTTTATTTAGTTAGTTGTTTTTTGTGTAGCCATATCACACTGCTAACTCTAACCCTAAAGCCTAAAGCTACTTTAGTAGCCAAACACGAGTCTTGATGGAATCTAAAGACCCAGTAAATTACTTTTATTCTTTTATCGCAGTACATCCACAACACTAAGAGAGTACAGATTGCATGGCTAATGTGGCTAACAGTACCATTTCATACTTTGATTTTATCCCCACAAGCCAGATATGTTGAAACTGGAATGCTTGGGGACAATAAGATATTGTGGAAACTTTAAGAACGATTTGAAACCAATAAACAAGGACAGTGTGCGAGTTTCTTAAAACCTGTTGTGCAACCTAATTTTCTTGACTGCTCACTCTTTGTCCAGTCTTATGCTGTCTGTGTCTCTTGTATTATACCCGTTATACCCCCCATTCTCGTTCTCGTGAACAGCGGCATGCACCAAAAGTGATGTCACATCACTGGCACCATCTGCGCTCTGGTGTAACCTTGAAGACACAAGTGTATGATTGTGTCGGTTTTTACTGCCATTTCAAAGACATATCTGTGCAGAAGTTATTGTAACAGCTTGAAAAGATGAAACTTTCTTAGAAAACTCTGCAATCACTTTGCTCCCTGTTTCGACTTCTTCTGCTCCAGTACCAGTGTTTATGCAGAGGTTGTTTATGAGTGATGACACGTACCATTAAGGAGAATACTACAGCAAGTACCCACGCCCTCAGCACCAGTATAAATGGTGATGTCACTGGTTGCATGTGACATGGCCAGTGCGGGGACCATAGCGGGTCCTTTAGTAAGCTCAGCGACTGTGTTCACTAAGTAGCTATTGCTGGCCACAACAGCCAACAGCCAAAGAGGACAGCCAAAAAGCCTATGACTATTTAATAGTTTATCAGATTATTGTAATTCATTTGTGTTTTAACTGGGTAAAAACTATACTGCAGCAAAGATGTAGACATACAGTGTAATTAAATAACAAATACTGTAGAACTAATATGCCCTTAAATTATGGGTAAATCCTCTCTGTGCTGATAGAAAATGATGGCACAAATTTAATCTCGTCTTTTCAATGTTTTATTTATATGTTAGAATTGTTTTTTTAGTTCATTCACAGTTTTGTTTGATACCTTCAGATAAGAAGTACGGTCCCATAGTCTGAAGTTAGAAACCCATTGAATCTTTATTACAGCTGTGGCTAACTTAAAAACAGTCGAGAGCAATGTTAGCGGGAAGAGAGTGTGAACCCATTAATTAAAATACACTGATTCAAGAAGTGGTTATCACAAATTTAACAAGAGCAGCTGGAGGAGGGTCACTGCTGTCTGCTTGGTCATTACCAGAAAAACATTATTTTCCAAGCTGCTCTTCACCTGAGTGGCACAGGAGGCAGTGGAGCATCTGATCTTTCTGTAGCTCATTACAGAAATAACTGTTTTCTGAGTACCACTTTCTGCATGCTTGTCGTACTGATGGTTCACTATCAAAGTGGATACCCAGAGGATGATGGGCACTTACACTCGATATGAACCTGGCACATGAAATGTAAGATTCAAATGCTGAAAATTTATTTGAAGGCTAATTCTTAATAAAGGCAATCTTAGAATTTGTAAAGAAAAGTCATTTCTCTATAAGAGCGGCACAATGCCTGAGGAAATTGACTTTCATACTTTTAAATCGATTGCTGTTGCTAAGCTTGAAGATTAAGGGTGGTGTTTGATCAGGCTTTTATCTGTGACATAACAGAAGATACCAATGCCCTGAATGGGAAATTGCAGGAATCTGCGGCAGGTGAATAAAAACATGCATTAATTAGGTTACGCCCGACAAACAAAACAAGCATCCCTGCAACGATCCTAATGCAAAAAAACACATTCCCTTTCATACTTAACTTTCTCTATACGCATAAAAATGGAGGACATCTGAATAAGAGTTTAGCAGAGTGGCTCATAAGTGTAGTTTGTCACAGTTTTCTCTTTTCATCTCAGAGATTATGCCACAGCTCCATCATCAGGTCGCCTCTATGCTGAGCCTGTTTGGAAGCATTTATTTATGCAGCCATATACTCCCTAGGCTGAAAATCAAATCATCAACAAATCATTTCTGATGGTCCCCCTGACAGATATACCCCGTCTCTGTATTGTGAAAGTGCCCATATAGTTGAGGACTTAAAAACTGAGAGGCTTACATCAAAGGGAAGATGTCAGGTGTCCCATGGGAGCAAATAAGTCAGAGCACACTCACTGCAGGCAATCACTGCGATAAATATGGCACTCTCACTTATGTGTCTCACATCTGGATGTACAATACTACACATATGGGATCTTAGTAAAATATCATAAAAGAGAATTCATTAGCTTATTTAATGTGTGTTGTTTAAATATATAGACCGCCTGATCACATCTGTCTAGGCCTGTGGAGCATGGTCTGCATTATTCTGCTTGAATATCCAGTAGGATACACATACACAGCCACTGATTTGTTATGCAGCAGTTTGAAGAAAAATAAGAATTTTGTTTGTGCAGCCTGCTATCATCAGACCAGATATAAAAGTTTAATGCAGTATATTTCCATAACTTTGCCTTAAATACTTTATATAATTGTTACCTTTCTTAAAGTCATATCCATTAAACAAAACCTAGAAAAGCGCCCATTGTGGAGTTACTGGACTGTGCAAAAGTCTAAAATCACCCCTCATTTCTTTATATTTTGCTTCCAAGAAGTCCGACTTTGTTGTAATTATTTAAAGTAGTCTTGAGCAGTAGTTCTCTAGGCTTTCTGAAGGTCCTTCAAAGTTTTTTTTGACCATTTGCTGCTTTTTCACTCAATTTTAGTCCAGTCCTTATACCTGACTGAGGATTTTTTTAAGTCACTTAACACTGGCCTATGAATCATTCAAGCATGAAAACTCAAGGGATGAGCCAGTGTTGTGTCTACACATAACAGGCACCTTAGCAAAGAATCACTTTTTAATTTGTATCTTTTGGTACTTTGTTTCAATTTTGTTAGTTGAATCTACAAGGTATGCCAAAGATAACACAGTTTGACAGGTATAAAGCAGTATTTTTGCACCAGCAAGGTGATTCCCAAAGAGCTGTTCTCACTATGGTGTGCAGTGTGTCCATAAAACATAAGAAAAAACTGGACAAGTGAAGGACAAAAGAAGAAGTGGCAAACCTAAAAAAAACAGCAGATGAACAGTATCTGAAAGTCATGTCCAGCCATGGATTGGCCTCCCTGGAGCTTTAACATTCTTGAAGCAGTGTAGGATAATCTTGACAGAGAACAGAACAAAAGGCAGCCAACATCCAAAGAAGCCTGGAGAACTATTCCTGAAGACTACTTAAAGAAATTAGAAGAAAGCTGCCTAAGCTAGTTCAGGCTGTGAACTAGAAGAATAAAGGTGGTCATAGCAAATACTGACTTTCAAGCTTGTTAGAATTGTATGAACTCTGTTTTTACCTTAAATGCTGCATTTCCATTTGTTTTTGCACATTTCAATAAATTGCTGCATCTATTTCCCATTTTTGCAAAAAAATATTAAGACATGAGGGTGGCTTTAGACTTTTGCACAGTACTGTATGATCATTCATATGTATCCTTGTGTGTTCTCTTTAGCCTTAAAGGATCTTAAAACCCACTTACATCACTCTGATTTTCATTTAGATGTTTAGACTATGGGAGTAAGATAGGAGAGGTGGGTAAAAACATTAACAGTTGACAAAAAATCAGCTAAAAAAAATAATGAATCATCACACATCAAACTGCAAGCAGAAATAAATGAAAGAAAGAAAGGAGGGAGGGAGACGGTCAAAATGACACAATTAATGAACATGTGATAAAGCAAATTAAAGATCTCTGACAAAAGAAAATAAATTGGGCACATTCTTATCAGACTGGTGAACAGTCACTCTTGTCAGTGCAGCTCTGGGATCAATCACTACAGACAGTCAAAATAGTGCTTTTCACAAAGACCAAATTTTGATCAGATAACTTGAATGATAGCTGAGCTTGGACACTGAGAGATAGCATCAAAGCAGAGTCAATTAGAAAGGAAGACAAACTTAGGTGACATAATCATGTGACGGGAAACAATCCAAAGTCAAGCAAAACATCACTGATGTCAAATTTAATTTGGACCAAGCAGTAGAGATGGAATAAATGTTATAAAAGCCAACACAATGCTGTTTTGAATTTTTATGTGACAGGCAAATAAACTGTGAGGAACAGTTAGTGGGAAAGAGAGGGGATGTTGTCTATTTTGACATCGCTAATTAACAGGAGGTGGGTTCAGCATGCTATCACATATCTCAGGATCACTCTCCTGAGTCTGATGAGCTGTCACTGACGCAAATTCAATTTTGGGATCAGCATGCACCAAATAATTATGATCGTCATAGCTGTGCAATTGTAGATATATGTCTAAATTCAGTGATTTAACATATCATTTGTACCAAAATAGATTTTGCTGTACAGCTTAAAGCTCAGTGCAAGCATCAGCACAGTGTACTTTATTTTAAACAGCATGATGCTTAAAGGCTTGTATCATCAGTTGCTCTGACCGTATCAGCATGATACAGATAATTATATTCTGTTTGACGACTACTTTTCTTAAAACCAAACTGTGAGTCATTCTTTTTCAGAACCTTTTCTCCTTTGTGTATTTGTGCTTTTGCAGCATCTTTGTGGTGCTTCCCTCAAAGTGATTCTTCCTGTAAGTGAGTGTCACGCGGCATGAAAGCAAGCTCACAATATCATTCCATATTAAGGGGGCTGGTGGGTGGGCTGGGATGGGGTTGTGCAAAATTTCCATCTTTAGTGGGAAACTTCGATCACCATGGATACTGTTAGATCTTTGAATTTAGAAGCAAATAAAATTTTTGCTATTTTTCCCATCACATTATTTTCTGTAGATTTTGTCTAAATCTTTAAGAAGGTTATAAAAAGACAAAAAAAAAAAATGTGTTGCTTCTGTTCACTAGAAACATTCACTAGATTTCCCAAGATTTTGATGTTTGAAAGTATCCTGTAACTATACATTATCTGCTAAATCCCTTTTTTCACATAAGCATTTAACCCAAACATTGTAAAGAGTAATGACCACTATACTTAATTCAGTTTTCAGTCCTGTCTGGTATACAGATAAAGCATACATATAGTCCACACTAGAAGTATTTAGACAGTTACATTTGTTGTTTTTGTGAGTTTGGCCTTCTGGTGAATCTTATGAGGTTGTGGCCATTGACAAAAAACATAAACATGTACATTCTTTTTCTTCTTCTTCTTGTGTAGTCATCAAGGGGGCCTTCCTTTAACATATAAATAATTTTCCCGATCAACTACAAAATGTATACTTCCCTCTGTTGCTTCATTTGTTCTATGTGATAGTGGTGGAGTGTTGGGTAACAATAGTTAATGATTGGTACTTTTAATTTGAAGTAACTAGTTACTAGTTACAAGATCTGTACTCTTAAAATGTAACAAGGGATATTACTGTGTTATCAACTGATATTACCAAAAATGAACACCCATTTGGCAGCCCTTGCACATGTCGGTGGTTTAGAGGACCTTTGGCTTACTGTACATCTACCTTTGAATGTACTGACATAATCTCATTCCATAGTGACGTGATATCGGTAGCATGTCCTCCACTACGTAACCAGTCACAGCCTTTTGGATTTTTCACTTTAGCTTTAGCTGAACTAAAAAGTAGCCAGTGCTGTTTTGGAGCATCATTCTCCTCTTCAGTGGGCCACTTTGGAGCTCTGCTTAGCAGCAGGTGCTTCTCCAAATTTTAAGTAGACACTTACCATCACCCACACACAATTTGCATTTTACTGTGATCTGCTGTCCCTTTTCACCCACAAATTCAGAACAGTCTGAATACTTCCACGGCATAAAAACTGTCCTCGCTTCCATCTCCCTAACCGAGGGACAACCGTCGGTTTAGAAATCTTCCACTATGCAGCCACCTGCCAAGGAGCAGGATAGAAACAGAGCAAATGCATCAGAGATTTCTTATTTGTGTTTTGTAGCAACAAAAGGAAAATGGATATATAATAAAATTTTAACAGTATTGGATTGATCACCAACACATTGATGACTTTTTTGCACTCGTTTGAGTTCTCTAATGAGTAACTGTAACAAGTTACCCCAACTCTGTTGTTGACTCAACACTGGGACCTACTTCAACACCCTTAAAATTCCTTTGAAAATAAACACAATCCATTCATCTGTGTGTAGTCAATAGAATATATACTGAATTATATTAATTATTCTATTATTAAAGTATTTTTATGCAGATTTATGATTTTGGTTCCCACTTTCAATACAATATACAATGTATGCATTATTTAGTCACATTCACATTTTATATTATAGTATAATTTACTTTAATTCAAACAGATAAATGTACTTTGGTCACCTTAATCTCAATCTCACCTGTTGCTTTTTCTTTCTTTTTTTTGCTAAAAGTCTTTGCCATATTCACACATGAAAAATTTGGGTTTGTTTAAATTATGCTTAGTAAATCATACAGTACAGCTGCTCCAACGGCAGGCCTTCACTTGAGGCCAAAGCACAGACAGGACAGACCTTCTGCCTGCCTGTGTTTGTGTGCATTTGCATGATTGTCAATGCTCTGCCAATCTCTAATAAACGTGTTGTGTGTAAGTAAAAAGTATTGAAGGATAAAATGTTAAGAATTGTAAGCACTTTGGAAGAAAGTATATGCATAGGTGCCTAGTTGTTGCTATTCCTGTGTATATACTGCACGTGTACATGAAATACCAAATCATTTGGTTCTGCTACACTGAGTTTATTTTGCTCGATTTGCAGGGTCACCCTGTGGCCTCCTCTTTGCCTATCTCAGCTTGTTCACTCTTGTCTCCAGTCCTTGAGAAGCCCTAACAAACTGCTGTTGCCAAAGGGGGCTGTGTATGTGAAAACACACATCTCTCCCTAGCAGATGGTAGTTTCGGTGGCCATACTGTCCCACCAGCCAGACTGCCTTCCAGGGCTTGGCCATCTCCACAGCCGGCCCAGCAAGCTACTGGCATCACATCACCCTGCTGACAGGATCCTTTTTATGGATTAGGGATCCGCAACACGTCTTCAAATGCAGGTCAATACCCTGCTTTTCTCTGCCACTTGAGTCTATTCTATAACCAGCAAAGACACCAGTTGTGATATATCAGTTGCGACAATGCAAAGATACTCTGCACTCAGTCGTTTCTTTCTCTTTTTGGGTGGCAAATATAAGGAGGCAGCTTTCAAATGGAGGATTGGTGAATTATGACAGAACTGTCTGTAGATGGTGTTGAAATGGACAGTTGGTCTGGCGTTGTGTTTTTATGTCTTCCAGCACATGCACAGCCGTCTCTCTGTGCATGTGTTTCCCATCTTTTCCCAAAATAAATATGTTTTCCTTCTGTGTTATGGGAGAGAAATGAGTATTTCCTGTCGCTTTCAACGATTCAAAATCAAATGTCATTATCAGATATTCCATCTGGATGTACCGACAAATCCAGATATTGACACCTTTTCAGGTACTTACAGGCTTTTACACCAAAGGCATTCATTATTCAGACCTGTTAACGCAGGCGCAACTAGTTGCACGCATCTACACACGTACACATATTTGAGCATAAATATGTACAAAGTCAAGCAGCTACCATCCTCATTTTGTAACTCTGATTGGAAGCTTGCTTTCATATATAGAGAAACAAAAATACGGTCTTACGCGGGGGGGCTCCCTGCTGTTCATATTTAGACTGTTTAGTGGTGAGAAAACAAAAATGACGTGCCTTGTAAAAACCTCTCTGTCAGCATGTGAATCAACATGAGAATGACCCTTATCAAATTTGCTTTGGAATAAATTCTGGTCAAAACCTGAATATATTTCCATTCATGAATGCCAGATTGAATGGCTGGATGGCCAGGACTGGCACAGGCGGTCCCGCCTCTTGTGCTGTGCTGTGGCCCTACAGAGGGTCTATGTGTCATTTTATTTGTATGTGTATGAGTGTGCCTATACATGTGTGCATACCTGTTTCGTTGCTTTATGCTGCCCCTGTGTGTGCAAGTGAATCCTTTCAAACATAAATTAAAGCCAGAGGTCAGTGTGAAGGTTGGGTGCAGCATTTAGCCCCCCCCCCCCCCCCCCCCCCCCCCCCCGCCCGGGGGGGGGGGGGGGCCGGGGGGGCCCCCCCCCCCCCCCCCCCCCCCCCCCGCGAACGAG
>VUQS01026476.1:3693-21777 GCA_015108495.1 Heterochromis multidens | reverse complement strand
ATATATATATATATATATATATACATGTTTATTTGTCTTCTTTGCAAGAAAACATAGAAACCTGCAACAAAACCTAACCTGTAAACCTTGGGTTCGATGTTTGTGTGAAATCCTATAAAGTTGGTATGGCTGGTGGTAAAAAAAAAAAAAAAAAAAGTACGCCTTTAACCTGTAATTTTAAAAAAGCCATTTGAGGGATATAGTACATGTGTTGATTTCTTTGGTCAGTAATAGAAGATCCCAATTGTAATACACATTGTACCCTACTGGATTCACATCTTGGCTGTTGATCTAAATTTACCCCCAGGCTGATAAATTTAACCGCAAACTGCTACCTTCGTAGTAATTCATATACAGTATAATTCAGGAATGATTAACAACATCTACAAAACATTTAAAATTAAAAATAAAGTTTTACACAAAATTTAGCAGTACGTGCCGTGGGGTTCACGCAGTCTTGATGGTCTTCAGCTTTACCGGAATGAATTGTCGTCTGTTAAGCTTTATTTATTTATTTGTAATTCTATATTCCATATTTAGTGGTGACTCAAGCAAAATTCTGCCATGGATACAAATTTTGGTGACCGTTAAGTTATGTATGGGCGACGTACGTTGAGCGTGACACGTGACACGTGAAACAAATGCAAATGGAGAATGTTACATCGCATTCGCAGGGGGATGATGAAATTACTATAATATATATGAAAATCAAAAGATTTGGGATTTATAATAAATGTTTTTTTACAAAACACAAAGATGTTAATAATTGCTGTAAGTTTCATTCAGATTGGCCCACTCATTAAGGAGGAGATAGGGTACATACAGCCATATATACATACATACGCTACGATCATTATAGTAAGATTAATATATTTAACCCTTTTTAAGTGAACATCCCCTACACTATAGGAAATGGGGAAGCTTTGATTTGCATATTTCTTTTAGTGATATACCTTATAATGAAAGGGCACCTCCAATTTGTAATGCCACAGAATTACACTCCAATTAGTAACCAGCTGGTTAACTGGTAGGATATACTGCAGCCCATGCCTTCAGGAGAATTAACATGTTTGAAGAGAGTGATCAATTACTTTTCAACCATTTCTGACTGCCAAGAGAGGTTTTGCTAAAACTATGCAATTCCTTGGAATGGAATCAGACACACCACCCTCACCTGGTACCACCTCAGGTTTGAGTTTTGTCTTGGCTACAGGGACTTTTCAGAGGCAAATAGCAAATCAATCCAGAATTTTTCACCTTTCTCTGAGCTGTCCCAAACACTATTGGAGCAATGGGCTGCACCCATGTGCTCATCAAAGCTCCAATTACTAGCTCCATTCAATATATAAACCGTAAAAATTAACACTCCATTAATGTTAAGGTAATCTGTGATTCCAGTTGCCAGATATTTAATGTTGTGGCCCACTGGCCAGGAGGAACCCATCACTCCTTCATTTTAAACAACAGCATAGTAGTAATGTCTATGGAGGCAGGAGCAGTGAGAGCTGGATGGCTTGTTAGTCAGTCTTTCTGGATATGTGAAACACTTGGTTCTGTTTGGGATCAAATATTTCATATTATTTTAGCTGACTGGATTTGGCTTAAAAATTGGGCTGATGACCCCATTTGCTAACCCAGTCACTCCTCAAGAGGTATGTAACAACTACATCCGTGCCCACACACACTGTGACAGAGCACACATTTGGGTTGAAGGGTCTAAAGGGTCTAAAGGGTCTAAAGGGATGTGTGTGGACACAGCCAGGGAGCAAGCTGCTTTATAGCCCTGAGAAAGTGTGCAAGACCGTTCTGACATGCTGTGTCCTTCACAATATTGCAGTGAGACATGGCATTCCTCCACCAGAACTGCAACTAGACTGTTGGTCTAAAGAGGCACAACCAAACATGGAACCTCTCGGGATGGCTGGAGTTCAGGCTGGCCAGGACTTAATTCAGCATCTCTAACAAAGGTTACTTGAATGTCTAATGTTAAAATGACAAATTGAGTAATTTATTAGGAAAAAAGTCTTTCATGTTGTTCATTAAAGATTTTTCTTTAAAGCCTTTGATGCATAGAAGTATTAAATATTGTGACATCACCCAATTGTTTTAATGTTTCATTAATCTCCTTTCATCCAGATGAGACAGCTGGTTTTGGAGAGCCTGCTCAGACAGGACAAGGGCATGCTGACCAGTTTCCTGGCTGCTTTAATAAGTGGACTGCACGGCTGGTAGATGGGTGCATGAGGTGAAAGGTATGTCATCTTCCACTTCAACACTGTATGAGCCTACAAATTAAAATGGTTGAAATAGTGTTTTTTTTTCTTGAATAAAATACTAATGTTTTATGGTTTGAATTGTGCTTATTATTTACAAAACACACACACACACAAAATGGAAATCACAAATAAGGAAAAAAATAACCTGTGTGTGTAGTAAATAAGGGCCATTGTGCATCTGTTTACATATGTGGTGCATTTGTGTGTAGGGTTTATCAGTAAACACAAAGCGTAATCATGTCCATGTCATGAGAACTGCGTGGAGCTGCTGATGCAAAATATTCAGTATTTGGTAAAGTGATGGTTTGTTTTGATTTTATTTTGAATGGGATTTTGAATGGATTACATTATTCTTTCAGGCCTAATTAGAAAATGGAAGCTTTTCTAAACAAAGGGTAATTCTCATTTAAATATGTCAAAAGCAAGTCTAAGAACCAAACCTCGGTTTATGTACATACAGTATTCACTGTGTATATACAAAATCTTTTGCAGCTGTTTGTGAGATTAAGAAGTTTCTACATGGGCAGTCAAGTTTTCATTTGAAGCACTAATCAGCTTTCAGCTACTCCATTCTAAATGGAAGTTTGCAGACTAACATTTTGCATATGATCCAGGCTTTCTTAGTTGCTTGTGTGTGTGTGTGTGCAAAATTGTTGATTTTATTCAATGGAAAATCCTTGATTTAAGAGGTTCAGCCAACTAAATGTGCTTCTTTCTTCTAAATGTGATTTTCTCCTTGCCTGTGTTATGTTATATCCTATATCTCATAAATTTTATTTCATAAATCTATAACTCACGTCAGTTCACTTTGATCACAGTTTGCAGTTGAATATTAAAAAAATATATACTTTTTCTAACATAGAAACAAAAGTTGTTGCTATAGCAGCCATGAAATACCTCCAAACTGCTGCTGCTTTGCTTAGCTTAGGTTAGATGTCTGTGTAGGTTCTCAGTCATCTTTCAAACCCTTAGACTAGCTTAGGTTAGCTTCCTCCATGCTATGTTACCTCTGTTGCTAGCTGCTGCTGCTTTCATGTGGCAAAGTAAACATAGAATAACTAGTGAATGGGTCGGACCAGTTGTTGCCGGGTGCTGCGTGAGGAGGGAGGACCCAAATGCAGACACATAGAGGCAAATTGCATGAAACTTAAAGCGAGTCATTTATTGAGGGCTGATGGCAGGTTTATACAAAACACAAAACATAAAGTACGAAATGAAAAACTAAAAATGATAAACTTACTGAAACCAGAAAACATTCTAAGGCTAGAGACACTGGAACTAGGAAACGCTGGGGCAAGGACAGCAGGAACATAAACAGATACTGAAAGGATAAGTGGAGGCAGTGACATTATATAAACAGAAGGGTGATTAGGGGAAAAGGAGACAGCTAGGGGGAAACAAGACACAGGTGGATTGAATCAGAGAAAACAAGACACAGGAAGCAAAACTAAAGGCAAAGCACACAGAGCAACAAACTCACAAAATAATGCAGGAAGTGCAAAACTCAATGGGGAAAGCACAGACACAAGTATAAACTTAATGCAAGAGACTTGACACAGGAAGAGGGAACACAGAGAGGAACTAAAGCAACTAGGAACTGAGAACAAGACTAAATATAGTTAAGAGGACAATATACAAGAAGCAATATAAACACTAAGGAAACCAAGAATCTCCAGGAATATTTAAATAAACAACACTAGAAAGTTCAAAAACTCAAACGCTGGGTTAACAGACCCAGGACCATAACATCGACTCATTGTCATCGATTTCTGATCCAGATTTTTGGGTCAGTAGTGGAATGATATCCGAACCAAACATTGGATCAGTGCATCCTGATTTGCAATAAAAATAATTTACTCTAACAGTAAAAGTAAGATTTGTTATATTCAGTTAAAACATAGGGGTGGGGGAAAGAAATCAATACAGCATAGTATCGCAATGTTTTGCGTTGTGATATTGTATTGAAACAGAGACACTGGATATCGATATTTTATTAAATAAATTTAAATATTCTGGAAATACTATGAACAAGAGGGCTCATCTCATGTACCACCATTCTGACATAATGTTAGCTGAACTTATATTAAATTGGCTCGACCAAAAAACCATCCAACACTGGACACACTTATGTTGACAAAGCTACCTCCTAATTCAGAGCAAGCTGATGGTTCAGTCACACAAGTAAAAATAGGACAGCAACCTTCTCACATCTACAAAAAGTTGGTGGCTGCCTGATGATTGTATTGAATTTTTTTACATTCTGCACATTCTGCAACTTGACTAAATTGTTGCCCAGAGCTTGAGGGTGTTGCACACTCACGGTCACTTTTGATTGCAAGGCGATTGCACAAGTCACCTGATAGGAGGCAACCTTTCTGCAAATAGTTGCAGTCTGACTTGGACTGACTGCAATCACTTTCAGAGAGATTGCCGAAGGTTTCCAAATAATTGCTGTCTAATTTAAAAATGCACAATGATTGCCAACATCTTGCCCTCAGTTTGAATGAGTCTTGTCAATGAGTACAACTCGAGGGGACTTGACTCAACTGGCTTCCAGCTGGTTATATTCTGGTTTTATTCCTATATAATAGAAGGGTTGCTGAGCGCAAATGTAATAGTTAAATGATGTGAATTTCTGTTAAATGCAAAGTTCTGTCAATGTAGACAGCAACAGATATGTGATTTTCAATTATTTATCACAGTTTATTGCTGTGTTATCAGAAGCAGATTGCATGTAATTGCCAACTTGACCCCATTCGATCACAGACTGATAGCAGACTGACTCTGTCTTATGGCAACATTTAAGACAGGTTTTAGTGACAGTGTTGGTATGTTTGACAATCTCATTTTGCAGGAAAAAAACAGATCCTGACAAAGTTTAACTTTGAGGACATAATTTGCAGCTGAAAAAAGGTGATAAATGGCAACATATGTTATTGCAACACTAAGCATATCGCAAAATGTTAAAAAGCACAATAATATTGTATCGTGGGGTGTCAGGTGATTCCCACCTCTAATAAAACAATACATATACTACAATACAAATACTAATACAAATGTCACAGTGGTGTGAACCTTTTATTTTTATTAAACAATTTATTGTTTGGCAGAACCAGCCCTGCAAAATAGGAATGGGTTTTTGTGGGAGTAACATCAAAGTGTGACTATCCACGTACAGTAGAAGCAGTAAGTCTGTGTAACCTTATTTGACAGAAATTTCTGCATTATGTTGTTATTTCTGACCTCGTTTGATAAACAAAAAGCGTATTATACATTTATTATACAAACCCCACGGTTTATTTGAGGAAAGATATGTTATATAGGTTATTGTGTAGCTCAGTAGCAGACGGTTTCTGTGCTATGGAATTCCCAAGAGCCAATCAGTGTAACTGTACAACTAAAAAGATGAAGATATACACTCACCAATTTCCTGGGAAAGTCTGTATTTTCTCTAAAAATACACACCATCTGCTTGATGAATTAAGACAAAATCAGCCAAGCAAGCATGCCATCAGACCAATACCACCAGATCAGCAAGTTTTTTGGTGCCATAGTTATGTAATATACTGTAGGCCTGTGTCCCCAGTGTCATTCAGTGGTCTCCCTGCAAAGAGCTGAAAGACCTCTAATGACTTTAATTCATTTAATGCCCATTTGGATCTTGTTGAGGTTATGTTTGGTGGGTTCAAATATGAGAACACCCTTTCTTTCATTATAATTCCTACAGTTTAACTCTCTTCACTGCTTTTCCTTTTATTCCCCCTGCCTTTAGTGGGTTTTCCTCTCAATTTTAAAGAGTTTGCTTGTCTCTTGTTTTTCTTATGTTGCTTGGGAAGTAGAAGATTTAATAAAGTGTCACATCTGTAATTACTGAGGGACTTAAAATGATATATTTGCATGTCTGTCATAATCACTCCACTGCACCTTAATTTACATGGGAGCATAATGAAAGTATATTTTTTTTCAATAAACTGACCAAATCTTAAAAATTTATAAATCAAAAAACATTTGTTGTTTCATTCCATGCTCAAAGCACTCGAGTGCTGCATTTAATGTAACATACACTACCATCATGTAGCTTAGTGTCTACCATATTTATTTTTTAGGCCATCAGACCAGATGCATAAGGATTTAAAAATGACTGACTTTCATTTACAAAGGAAGAAACAACAAAGCTTGTGAAATATAGGAAAAGGCAACTTTGGAGTGAAACCAGCAAGAATAAGCCAGACTTTGAAAGTTGGACTGCAGGTAGGAAGTCCTCATGAGGGACCATTAAAATAAAAAGCGCAGGATGTTGGTGTTATCAGAGCTGTCCCTTTGTTGTTGTTTTTTTCCTCTTTGGCTTATGTACATGTGTCCTGGATCGAATGCTGCTTGGGCCTTTTGCTGCCCTCATCTGCAAACCTCTAACTGGTAGAGGCTGTGGATTGCAGGAACCACTTGTTACCCTATGAGACAGACTTTGCATTCAACACAGACCCCCAAGGCCTCACTCCCATTTGGATTACCCTGTGTTTCCCCACCACCTCCATCTAGTGATGCACTTTAAACTGGGATGTACACATGAACTAGTGTAGGCTCCCCATCTGGCTACACCTGTTTAACGTTGGTTAACCACTTGGAACCTTAGCAAGCTGTAGCAACTTCTCTCCGAGTACGCAGCTGTCTTCCCACCTTCAGAAGGGTGTATAAGGATTTCATTCCTAGCCGTTATAGGTGGAACTGGAAATTCTTGGCCTAACTTTCTCTGCCATTAATGTATGACTACCTTACTGGCTTTAGCAAGTTTTTGTCCAGCTTTATGGAACTCTCTGATCATGTGTAATGAGTACATGGGCTGAAAGTTTGCAATTAGGCCCCAGTCACACAGATCTAGAGACCAGTCAGTGACCCCCTGGCAACCACAGGTTACTAGGGAAAAATGTGTATTCCCCAGCTGGTTTGCGGTGGTTGCTGAAGATCGCTGGCTGTAGGTTGCAAACAAGGTACTGATTGGAGAGTAGTTAGCAAGTGTTTGCAGATAAGTCAGCATTTTCCATGCAAACTATGGGTGAGCACAGCAATCACCTAGTGACCAAAGCAATTGCAGAGAGGTTTTGGTATAGCACTGTGTACTTCTTTGTAACCAATTTCACAGCAACTGCCAGCCCCAGCTAACAAATGGTCAGGGAATGCACACTTTTCCTTAGTCACCTTGGCCACAGGTCGCCAGTGGGTCGCCAGTCGCCATGGTGTCACCAATCAGTGTCAAGGCCTGTGTGACTGAACCCTAAAGGTTATCTTTAGACAGCTGGAATAGAAGTCTTATCAAATTGTTAGAGAATTTTATTTATTGATTGCTACAATGTAAAAAATATTTCAAGACATAAAAATTGCCGTCCTTAGCTTTGAGATACAAAATGGATAGGGACAAATCTCTTGATTATTAGTAACTTTTGTATTTACACTACATTTGTTAAAAGATTCCTGATGTTCAGATTCTCATGCTGACATTGTTCCTCGCTTTCATGACACAGTCCGAGTAATCTATAACTTACTCATCACTCACAGAATGTGATGACCAGATAGCTAATTTTCTGTTTTAAAAACAGCTACTTTGTTTCTCCCATCACTTTCTCTGTAAACATCAGTGTTGAAATTAAAGACTTCTAGCAGCACTACAGTGATTCAGCAGTTTGAGACCGGTGGTCTATTTAGGGCTCAGTGCCAACATCTGAAAGACAACACTGGTGAGAAAGCAGCTCTGGCACAGCCACTGTATCAGCAGAACGGACCACCCGCCTCAGCCAGACCGCCCGCTCTCATACGAACAGGTATTTTTAGCAGCTTAGGGAGAAATACAGCCGGGATATACCTCAGCATGCTTGATTGCTCAGTGTTGTTCCCTGGCTTGATCCCTCTCTCCTTATACACACACAGAATCCAAGCACTAACTTTCAATTTGTGTAACTTGCCTAAGTTGATTTATTAATCAAAAACATATTTGTAAGATTCCAGCAACATTAAACTGAAGCATCTTGCTGATTTTAAAATACTGATATCCATTTGTCTTGGCTACTGTTATGTCATAGACTCACTAGAGGCACAGATTTTGAATGCTTCCAAAAGCACATTTCTTCTTTTTCTGACACAACAGATTACACTTAAGTAGTTAGGAGCTAAGGTCAAATGTTACTTGGGATACATGTCCTGCTTTTGCTAAGTGCAAATACAGTTCAACTAGTCCACAAAAATGTCCCTTAATGTTTTTGTAGCTTTACATCTACCATTAAGTCCCAAGAGGGGTACTAGTCTTCTCATCTAAAAGTGGTTTCTATTTGCTGAAATGGCAAACACTTTTTTAAGTGATTTCTCCCTTTCTTCTTTTGTGCCACATGGCCAATATTTAGTTTTCAGTAGTACTTGTACCAACAGATGTCTGGGGAAAGTAGATCCCAAGTAGATCCATGAGACATAAAGTTATTCATATGTATCACCACACTCATACACAGTCTGAAACACATTTTGCTCCTAATCTTTTCCAATGAAAACAAGGCCAGGCCTTGACTCACTCCTTCCTGCCTGCTCCTCTCTCACTTCATCTCCACCTTTTGGGACTTTCCATCATCCCCCTCTTTACTCCTGAATGTTGTCCAGGTTTATGATAAATCTCCTCTCTGGATTTGGGAGCCCCTTCCACCCACACAATCCTCTCCACCCAGTTTCCCCATATGTTCTACAGTTTTCCCCTCATTCATCTATAAACAATACTAAGAGATATATTGCTCAACTTAACCAGAAGTGTGACACTAATTTATTTAAAACTGATGTGAGCACTACCAAGTCTTTTGGTAGTAATATATTACACATTGCTTTAAATGCAAATGTTTGTGTATTTAACACTGGCCTAACAGTCAGCTCAGTACAGTAGCAAGTCTTTACATATGGCCCAGCCCACTATGTGTTTGAAAGGTTTTAATTCGCAGTTTTAAGAAAGAATGATCTGCCTCTTGGCACATATAAATTAAATGCCACTGACTGCTTATGAAATCAAAAGCTTGAACTACACAACAGTAAACTGACTTCTTTTTCTGTTGCTCACCTGGCAACATGATTTCATGTTCCAAAAGCAACAAGTTGTGGAGAAATTGAGGTGCTTTCCAGTGGTTTGCATCTCAGCCCTCTTAGCCGGTCCCACTTTAGCTACTGGACTGAGAGGAGCACTTAACCTGTCTGCCTCAGTAAATATCCAAGTGTTTCCTCCATGGACTGTATCATAACAATTGGAAGCTGAAGGCCACCCTGAGGTCTCCTGCAAGACAAATAAACTCTGTTTAGACTTCATTACTCAGAAGAATTGCTTGGCACTCAGTGGATACCTAACATGTTACTGTATTAGTAATTTAAATCACTCTACTCCGTTTTGACATAGGAAATTAAGCAGTGTATGTAAACACAGTGAGAAGATCTGATTTAAGAACCAAAGGCACAAGAAGATTGCATGGTTGAATTTTCTATTTTCTGAATTTATTTTCGTGTCATTCTATGGTTGTGCTCTATCAATTTTGGGGGGGAAAACTGAGTGTATTGAGTAGATTTGCTATGAGAAAACATGTCCCTCCCACTCATGATGGTAGTTAAGGTTGAGTTTATAAGATGCTTCTGAAATCTACCACAGGACTGTCCTAACAACTACAGCTAAACAAAGGGAAGAAACTACAGTTCAGTTTTCTTCAGATTTGTATTTAATTTTATCTTATTTTTGTAATGTAAATACATACATTATGTAAAATAGTTCTCGTTAGTTTAGTATTAGTATGAGTATGTACTCCAGGGATTTGAGCACTTGCTGGGACTGAAATTTACAAAAGATCAACAGAAGTATTAAGTCCATCAATTTACTGCATCATTGCCTTTGAGTTTTTGTCTATTCAGAAAATATTAACAGATATAAAGTTTTTGAGAGTTTACCTGCCACGGATTTAACTTCTAACTTGTATGTGCAGCTTTTAGCTAATCCGACCAAAGAACAGAAGATGAGTGTCATGGTCCTGGGTCTGTGGACCCAGTGTTTTGTGTTATTATGCCTTTTGTCTTAAGTTTAGAGTATCTTTAGTTTTGTATTCTTGTAGCTTGAAAGGTTTTGTTATTTTGGTGTTCATTCAGTAATTGGTTTGTTTCATTAATGTTCTTAGTTCTAAGCTTTGGTTTCATGTTTAGTCTATTCTTGGTTTCTATTAGTATATTCCTTGAGTTCTATTCTGTCTCTGTCTATGGCTCTCCCTCTGGCTCACTCTCATTCTGTGTCTCTTTCCCTCGCTCCCTCTGTCTCTCGCTCTGTCTCTCTGGTCTCAGTGTCAAGTTCACGTGTCCTAGTCTGTGTCTCAGTGTGAGTGCTTCCTGTTTTACTTTGACAGTCTCTGGTCTTGTGTGTGTCTCGTCTAGCTTCGCTTCCTTTGCTTCGTTCCCCTGATTGTTCCCAGCTGTGTTCCTCACCTGTTTGTTATCCTGCTCATCCTCCTGTTTGTATTTATTGTCTGAGTTTCTCCATGTTCTTTGTCACGTTGTCGCATCCCTCGCTAGCTGTGTGTTTGTATTCCTTGTCTAGTTCTGAGTATTCCATGTTAGTTTATTTTTGCGTGCTCTGCCTTGTCAGAGTTTTGGTTTGTATTCTGAGTTAAGTTATCCTAGCAATAAACCTATGCTCAATATCATGTTCAGTTTCCGGAGTCTGCATTTTGGGCCCTCACTCTGTCTGCCACACAGCCAGCATATGCCAATGAGTTTATGCCACTGTGAGCCGTCCACCACCCATCCGTCCAGTATTGGTTAGAATTAAATCAAACTTACACACAATGATCAGCTAATGGGTCTTCATCCAGACTGTGCTCAAGGTCATGTTTGTCAAAAAAACATCAGTACTGGAAGACTCCTCTATCTCCGTTGTAAAACGGAGAGATACAGAAAATCATTCACACCCACAGCCATCAGGCTTTACAATTCTCATATAAATAGCAGATGAGCTGTCAGACAAATGAATTTCCCTCTGGGATCAATAAAGTTATTCGTATTTGTATTCATTTTATGGACAATAACCTGTGAACTGTGATGGATCGTGAGCAGGGTGAGCTACTACGTCACCGATGTTCTGGTTATGGAGTAAAAATACTGCATAATGGCTTATGTCCCCTTGGGCTTTTTATTTTCGAGGAAACATTATTCATTCTTACCAGTGTCACACAGTTGAAATGTTATCAGTCATAATGTAAATGGGGTGATGAGTTGGAGTGAGTTGGAACTTGGCTCAGAGATGAGTGTGTGAATCCACTGGCTTACTGTCAGTATCATGGGGATTTACAAGTGTTCAGAGTGTGTGGTTGTATTAGTCATGTTGTGGAAGACCTAAATCTGTTTATACAGTCACATTGTAAGGACACGTCACCTTTTTGGGGACAGAAAGTCCTCTTTATGTAAATCACTAAATTTTAGAGTCGATATTTGGCTTAAGCTTAGGATAGGGTTAGGTTTAGTATAAATATCCAGGAATTGTAAAGTGAATAAGTCAATATAATGTCCTCAGAAGTGATGGGAATGTAACTGTGTGCCTGTGTGTGGGATTAGGGTTAAAGGGAGACAACGATTAGCGACACTTGTCCTCCTCTTGCCTCCCCTCTGTCAGCCGAGGATCTCCCTATTTCTGGCTCCATCCCAGCCAGATCGTGGGAAGATACCCCTGCCTGAAAATAAAAATAAACAGATAAACAAAACAAGATAAGACAGAGTAAACCAATTGAAACACCGCAAACTACAGTAAACTATCCAATCATAATCAACTTCACATTTAGATCCAGATAAAAAAGGGTCAGGTCTGCATATACTGTGTGAACAATGGCTGGGCCTTATACTGTACACACACCCACACACACACACATTCAGCAGAGAGTAAAAAGGAAATGCAGGAAGAAGCTTCTCCAAAGTTTGGTTTCCCAGCTTTCTCCAGCACGCTCATGTACATCAGCCAGCTCAACTCTGCAGTATTGTGCTCTATAGTGTTTTGGAGGTCAAGTACTGACTCCACAGTGGTTTAATAAGCAAGGAGTTCATTCTAAACAAGCTTCTCTGGCTGCCATGTCAGCAACACATCATCCTGCTGAAATGTCCTCAAGCAAGATGCTCAGTGGCCCAGAGGTTAAACCTTCAATGTGAGAAATGTGAGAAAAAAATGAAAATTTCTGTTGTGAAGGCTTGCCAAAAAGTATGTCATGACGCTTGACTGCAAGGCTTTTCAGCAGGAAACCTTAGTGGGGGTGTAGTTAAAACTGTGAGAGAGAGAGATATGGAAATAATGAGGACAGAAAACAGGGGGAAATAAGAGCAAGTGTGGAGCTCTGTTTCCAATTAAAGGGGGACCTAAAAAGGAAATGAATGAGTGACGTGCATGTTGTGCATATACAGTAGATTCCTATCTGCATACAATATAGTTTCCAAGTAGCTGAACCAAATCCAAAACAAGTTTTACTTTTCACTGGCAGAGAAATGCGGTTGGCCCTCTCCTGAATAATAAAATATCAGGTGTTTATTCATTTTGGATTGAAAATTGTCTAACTATTTAGAGCCATCAGTAACAAAGTGGAATGATATCTTACTGCTGGATTGTTTTTTTCATATGATGGCAGTATCTCTGAGCGCCAGTGGGAAAAAATCTATAAAACTGTCCTGCAATTATTCAAAAAAGTACTTCTTCTAACTTTAGATCTTGCTTTACCATCAGATTAAATTGCATGTGTACTTATTGGCTTTAAAAAGTTTGCAAAATGCTCATATAAATCACATAAATGGTTTTGTCAGAAGTTTTTTTTCTTGTTAAAAATTTGTTTTTCTTCACTACTGTCATCAAGTACTTGTTCATGTTGAAACTGTTCAAGGTCAAGACTTTATAAGTGAGGGAAACCCATAACCTAATCGAATCACAGAACTAATCCAAACCATGATCTTCTTCTAACCTTAATCAAGTAATTTGTGCATCTAAACCTAAACAAACAGCAAGTGAAAACAAAAGTAAACAGCCAAAGAAAATGCCCAGAAACAGCCCCTCACACATGCTTTCTGTTTGCTGTTGTATCCTCTTAAAACTTTCTCAGTGATTTCATGGCTACATTACAGGCCTCTTGTAAAAATACACTTTAAATATGAAACTAAAAAACAACTTTTATCACTTGATGAAAATCATTAAAAAAAAGTGGCAGTGGGAAGTAGGGATGCTGGGGGTACTGCAGCATCCCCTCGCGCAAAAGGCAGACATCACTGCACCCCCTGCCAAATGCAAAAAAAAAAAAAAGTATTAAAACACTATACGTTATTCTTTTTGTCATTTATCTAAGAAATGCATGATAGGAATTTATAAATAAATAAATACATTTAAAAGAAATGTCTTTAAATACTGCCAAGTATCATGGTCAAATGATTTTAGTCACTAGTAGTTAAAATGGTGTATTTTTCAAAACAAGCTATCAGCTAAGTCCTGTCACAAGCCATAACAGTAATACAAAAACATTATAATTATTTTTTGTTAACTGCTAGCTTATAAAAAGAGCACAGCAGAAGACCAGCACATTAAGGAGCTTCATCCCTCTGAAACCCCCCGTTGGCCTCATCCAAGTGATCATTTTCCAACTTGTGATTAAAATGATGGTTGCGGTCCAACAAGGTGCAAAAGAGGCTCACACATGTCCCTGATGAATGCCCTCACCGACATTTTGAACACAAAGAACATGAAGAAACCTCTGCGCCCCAAGTCACATTTGGAGTATTATAATCATGCACCCAGATGAAGGTAACCCTTTGGCTTATTGTGAGCTGCACCGAGCATTTTAATATTATCACTAAGCAGCCATTTTACACTGTTGAATGCTGTGGAAATTTGGCTTTTGGGCCAGGTAAAATATGCAAAACTTGATAGGTTCTAATCTCACACACACACACACTTACTTCAACACCCCCAACTTTATGGTCCTTCTCACTTCTTTGCATTAAAAAAACCCTAATCTTAATGTGTGTGACAACATTTTATAACGTATCCACCATGTTTTCAACAAAATGAGTCCTATACAAAAGACTAGACTCCTCTGTCACAGGATCTATGACAGCTACGTCTTATGACTGCAAAAGAATCATATGATGAAAAATACAAACATGTTATGTCACCTGGATCAGAGGCTCCCCAGCAAGCCTCTATCCCCACTTAGCTTATGGGGCCCTGGCTGCCCCATGAACCACATGGGCCACATAAGCCAGCCCTCCAGTGGACCCACCATCCCTTGTAGAGGCTGTACGGGTACAGTGCAATATGGATCACAGATTCCCCCACAACCCAGACCTGGTTAAGCAGCCAAAAATGGATGGATGGAATCCTATACATGTATAGTACCACCAGCACTGTTAAATAATGACACATTTTAATGAATAATGACATCTAAAATATCAACCAATGGCACAGCAAGCTAAGATATATAGTAACTCAGTTGCAAAACTGAAAATGCCCATCCATCTATTTTCTTCTGTTTATCCAATTCAGGGTCACAGGGGTGGTGGACCCTATCCCAGCTGCCATAGGGCGAGAGGCAGGGTACACCCTGGACAGGTCGCTAGTCTGTCGCAGTCACAACCATCCACACCTATGGGCAATTTAAAATCCCCAGTTAACCTAACCCCACTCTTTAGACTGAGGGAACCCACACAGACATGGGGAAAACTCTACACAGAAAGGCCCCGGGCCTATGGCGGTTTCAAACCCAGGACCTTCTTGCTGTGAGGCAACAGTGCTAACGACCGCACCACCGTGCTGAATAACAAACAACCAATAAGTGTAGCAGTTTGTAAATTTTGCCATGTCATTTTGGAATTTAGCCTTTATCACGCTGATGGCTTTTTAGACAAGGCTCGTCTCACAGAGGAACAACATGTCGCATTACCACCCACAGTGTCTGACTGACAAGCGGTTGACTAATTAGAGAGATTGGCAAGAAAAATGGGCATTAAATGGCAAAGCTAGCCTATTGTGTATTACCACTTTAGACGCAAATGTGGATTTGAAAGGCACATCCTGTAGGAACTGTTAGTTTTGTTGTACTTTGTCACTCCTAACCATTCATCTGTGCCTCTGAATCACATGAAGAGAGGTGTTTGACTAAGAGCAGCAGAAAAGCCAAAAACACAAAACTAACTAGAGACAAATGCTGCTTGTCATGAGTATGTGTGAGAGCGTGTGTGGAGAGTTTCTATGTGAACAAGCAGTGGGGAAAGTGTGGGCGTTGGAGCTCGAGGGGAGCGGGACAGCTTTCCAGGGGAGTGTAGCAAAGTTTAGAGGCAGAAAACGAGGGCAAAAGTGTGAGAGAGAGATGGAGAGGGGGCATTTAAGCAGGAGGTAAGAACGAAAAGGAGGGGGAAAACCAGCTCTGTAGATCCAAGTGTAAATATTGAGCCAGTGTATGAATGTGTGCGGGGGCGCCGGGATGAATTTGAGAATGATAAGAAGATGAAAGGAAGGAAGGAAAAGGAAAGTTAGCAATGTTTCTTTTACAAACAGGCCTTGTCCTTAGTTTCTCTCTCTATTCCCCTCTCTCTGTCTCACACACACACTCACACGGGAAGGTTGAAGAAGATAACACAGTTTTGAAAGTTACCACAAACTGTCTTTGTATTCTTTTGGTCCCTCTTTCTCTCCATTTAACACATGCATTTCATGCCACACGCCTCCTTCAAGCTGGCCACACACAACCACATGCTGGGTCCACATGGGCTGCAAGAATCCAGAATTCAAACCCTCCACCTACACACACAAACATAACAGCACACGCACACACAAAACACAAGTCAGCACCTAAATACACACACCAGCAGCCAAGCTCAACAGGCACAACCAGCCCCTCTCTCTGTCTCTTTTTTTCTCACACACACACTCAGACACACACCACCCCACATAGTGAATGCTTATGTTCATATGCATACTCTTGAAGGCTCTGGACTGAGGATGAGGGGATTTCCAGCCTGATGCTGCACAGCTGCGGGACAGCAACCAACTCACCGCCAACCTGATGCAGAGTGATGACCTCACCAGATGGGAATAACTGAAAAAACAAACCGTGCACAATCAGTAGAAGAACTTTTTCTTTATGCATTATTATGAAAAGACCAAAAAGAAGATACACACACAGCATTTGCATCTGATTGTGCTGTGATGAAGAACAGAGATTTTCAAATGTTTAGCCATAATATTGTTTTTTAGTTTTCATTTTTGTACATTTCAGTTCTATCTCTGAATTCCTAGACTTTATGGCATAGATTTACTATAAAACAATAGGTGTGACAGTAAAGTTGGCAAGGCAAAAAGTATTTAGCTGATGAAACATTTATTACCTCAGGAGGTGCCAGGTGCTTATCATCTGCCTAAGAGTTGGTTTGAGGACTCCCGTTCTATAACTTCAAGTTTGGTGTTTCGACCATATTTTTTAATCAGACACGAACCTATTTGAATGAGGGGGCAAAGATGGGCAGCCATCACCTCACGCTAGCACTTGACAGCGAGCTCAGTCAGCAAGCATATAATTTTGGCTAAAAAAGAATCTTAAAACAAAGTGTACCTACTCGTAAATATTGACCAGCCAACAATTTAGAGTGTCTTTGAGTATAACCAAACAATGAACAAGGACTGAACATAAAAAACTGCCATTTTGCCAAATCTGTGGCACATTTACATTGATGCAAATTAATGAGTGGTTTCTCAGGTAAATTAATATCACCTGAAATCACTGCTGATGCACATTAAAATGTGTATCTTTTATTGTTCAGTGGCTGAAAAGAGTAATCATACAGTCACACTAGGGAAAACAGTGGTTGAAGACTGTGGCAGGACCAAAATTATTGCAACCGTATGCAATTAACTTGTGATTACATTGCCTTTGAAATGTTTGCTTTGAAGACTGGAACCAGTTTTTTGACCACCATAGTTAGTTGATGCGTCAAGACGGCGATAAAATGGCAATAAGATGGAGTCAGTCTGCTATCAGTTTGTGAATGGATGGGACCAAGTTGGCAGTTATATGCAATCTGTTTGTGATAATACAGTGATTAACTGTGATAAAACACCAAAAATCACAAATTTATTACAAATCTGTTGTCATCTATATACCCAGAAATTCACATTAACTACTGAGATTCAGAGTCCAGACAGAACCTCAGAGAACTGAAATAGAAATTCTGAAATTCCTCCACAAATAGTGACATAGTTGCTGCAGAACAGTGATTTAACTGCAAAATGAAATAGGTGCTCAGCAGCCTTGCTTTTAAATAGGAATATAACCAGCTGAGTCGAATCCTCTAAAAGAGATACATTGCAAACAAGTTGTACCCATCTCCACAGACTGACTCATATTAATTGCAAGGTATTGGCAATCTGTGTTTATAAATTACAAAGCAATTATTTGCAAAACGTTGTCATTTTGTCTGAGGCTGACTGCAGTCAGTCCAAATCAGACCACCTTGTTTGGAGACAGGTTGCCTCACACCACGCAACCTGTGCAACTGAGGGTGTTGATGGTGTTGCATGCTCAACCTCTGGACAGCTAAACTTAGCACAAAAAGTAAGGAAATTTGTGTTTGGTGAATTATTTCTTTGTTGCAAAAATGCTTCTTGGCAATTAATCTTATACCGTTGGAAAGCCTGTTTATTTCCCCTGAAATGGTGCCACATTTGTAAGGAAAATACATTTGTGGGTTGAGCAGCAGAGTTGAGTATGTGGGTTGCACCCATGAATAACTTTTCTCTGCC
>VUQS01026458.1:10524-20880 GCA_015108495.1 Heterochromis multidens | reverse complement strand
CGGTCATTATGCAAATGTACTGTTTATAAGGTTGGGGAAACCTGCAGTCAGCTGAGACTGAAGAAGTCACTTGGATGAAGTGACAAAACGTTTCTCCCACTGAAAAACGTTACATCCAGATGAACAGATTCAGCTTTCTGGGACCTTCAGTTGATCTGAAATGCTGCAGTGAGAATACTGACAGGGACTAGAAAGAGAAAGCATTTCTTGCATATTGGCTTCTCTTCATTGGCTCCCTGTTGAATCCAGAATTGAATTTAAAATCTTTCTGATTATATACATGATCTTGAATAATTAGACCCCATCTTATCTTAAAGACCTCATAGTACCATATCACCCCAATAGAGCACTTCGCTCTCAGACTACTGGCTTACTTGTGGTTCCTAGGATATTTAAAAGTAGAATGAAAGGCAGATATTTCAGCTTTCAGGCTCCAGCACCCAGTTTGGATTCAGGAGACAGACACCCTTTCTACTAAGATTAGGCTTTAAACTTTCCTTTTTCATAAAGCTTATAGTTAGGACTGGATCCAGTGACCCTGAATCCTCTCTTAGTTACGCTGCAATAGGCCTAGGCTGCTGGGGGTTTCCCATGATACACTGAGCTTTTCTCCTTCTCTCACCTCTGTTCACTCACCATGTGTTTTTACACCACTCTGCATTTAATGAGTTAGTATTAATCTCTGGCTCTCTTCCACAGCATGTCTTTGTCTTCCTCCCCTCACCCCCAACCAGTCACAGTGGATAGCTGACCCTCCCTGAGCATGGTTCTGCTGGAGGTTTCTTCGTGTTAAAAGGGAGTTTTTCCTTCCCACTGTTGCCAAGTGCTTGCTCATAGGGGATCGTCTGATTGTTGGGTTTGTCTCTCCATTATTGTAGAGTCTTTATCTTACAATATAAAGTGCCTTGAGGCGACTGTTGTTGTGATTTGGCGCTATATAAATAAAATTGAATTAAACTGAACTGAATTGAATTGAACTGAATTGAATTGAATCTGTCTGCACATTGCACCCATGCAGTTTATGTATTTACCTTTCAAACTAAGTTTGCTAGTGTTGTTTCATCTAAATGTGATTATTTATGGCTCAAAAAAAAAACAAACCCAAGATGCCAGCCATATTGCTAAACCTGACACCTCCAAACTGTAGTCTATAAACATCACTTTGGCTAGGTGGATCTATTGTATGCAGCCCCATATAGAAATACAAGATTAATTGATGTTAACTGTGTTTATCCACTATGTACGTTTACTGATCACATAGAGACAATCTGAAAGATTTGAATGGCTGTAAATGATACCATAAACTGGTGACCTGTGAGAGTCTTTAACCAAACACCTGCTCTGTCATCCATGAAATGTATAATCTCAGAGGACACACATTTGTCTGGAGATTCCCATCTGATTAAATGTTGGCCAGCCCATCTGAGAGATACTTAATTTTTAATTACTCACACACTGCCTGTCAGCAGTTTGGTGAGGACAGTAAATTTCTGACCAGATAAATCAGGAATGTGTTTAAAGCAGGTCTTCTAGTGTGCACAGACCATATGTCCCAATTAGTGTACTCATAAAATATTGTTTTGCAATCCAACTTCCATAGGCAGCGTGCTACAAACCAGTAGTAATAGAGAACTACAATCCTGTCCACAGAAATGTATGACTGCTTAACTTTTTTTACACACTGCAGTATGTTACAGTATGTTACCGGAATGTTACAGTATATACATGATCTTTACAAACATATACAGTGCATATTAAACAAATGATGTGGAGACTGACTGAATGCCTTGTGAAATTAAAACCAAATACTTTCTCATTTGCACCAAACATCTGCCACACAGGGGTTGGGGAAAAAAAAAACAATAACCTTGTTCCATTTGGTCGCAAACAAATGGAGGGGACTATACAGAATCATCAACTACGTCTGTCTCTTTTTGTTAATCTACAAACAAGTCCACCTCTGTGTCCCTAAATACACCCACATGCCCTTTGGCCATGAGTTTTTGTCACCCTGTCGTCACGTGTTACACAGATGCTGACATTTATGACAGGAAATGGTAAGCAGTATGACCTTTGACCTGAAGTCAACAAGAGGGCGATAAAGAACAGGAAATGGAGAGCTCAAGGGAAAAAAAAAAGAATGTTTTCAGTTATTAAAATCATACAAGCAGGCTGTAGCATGGTGTACTAAACACACACAAACCCATCAACATGCTGTTTTGGTACACAGGCATACACGCACACTTTATTACATCCATGTTGCCCCAAGGACTGTGGCAGAGTGAGGTTTTCTGATTAGCGGGACAATTTGATTTATGGCACTAGAAAAGGTGCTGTAATAACGGGATATATGACTTATGTGTGGCAGTCATTACAGGTTTCAGGGCAGTTGTCAGAGTAAGGCCGAGCACTCCACATTCACCAGTGGTATTTGGAATAGCAGTTTGAGCAATAAAAGGCGGCTAATACTTGAATTTATGCCCTGTACTGCTCTTTCTGCCACTCAAAACAACTTCCATGAATGTTTAATGGAACATCCATATTTCTAGCTCTATGTCCACACATCCATCACCATGTTTACTACCTCTGGAGCGACACTAGAATGTAATCATCATGGGAACAATAGAAGATGCCCTTATTTCCATTCCTCCCACGGAACGACATATTTCATCGCCCATCCAATCACATTCTACCTGGAGAAGATTACCAGCCCCCCCCCACCACTGGCTGTGCCTCAACGTATTTCCACTTCTTTTGCATGGCTTGCCTTCCTTTCTTCTGTACTTGGTACAAAAAAAGACAAAGACTAGAACATATGCGCCAACCCATCAAGTGTTTTATAAAAAGATGGCATATCGTCAATGGCTGGACCAAATCAACAGACGTATGACATAATGCTTTTTGTGTTCTCGTCATGACAAAACAGACCCGTTCGTGGCCTATTTTTGCCTCCGTTGTCTGACTAAGGAGATAGGACAGTGTTCTGTTGTTCTCGGGACAAGGAAGACAACAGATCTTTGTTTGCAGATATGTGCGTGCGTGTCTCCTGCTCTCCTTTTGCTCTAAGTGTGTGAATGTGTGTGTGTGTGACTGCCATTTTGTTTGCTTTCCAGTATCAGTTTCAAATGCGCCATCTCTGTCTCTCCATTAAGCATTACTCTTTCTCTTTTCTGAACGACAGATCTTTCATGGATTTAAGGAATTGCAAAGGTGTAACCGACCTTAAATAACTGTGACACATTACTTATGCGCAATTGATACAGTTCAGCATAACGTCTTGTTTTCCGCTCTCCTGTGCAAACTCAGGACAAGCTGACATGCTCAGATTCAGGAGCAGATTAATGCTGCGTTTATGCTTCAGTTAGTGGATTTAAATGCCATCTCTGGTAGTCTGAAACTAACTGTCTTGGCACAGTTAGCAGAGTAACAGCTGAGAGCTTCATGTGAACTGCCCTTGTAAAAATACATCTTGTTATGTAAAACATGTATACTGTGAAGGTTACTGCAGCTTTTCACTTGGGACATATGTTTTCCCTCCTTTGGAAAGGTTGTACTGATATCAGCACAGAAGCAAAACAGGTCAAGTGGGTGTTTCTTTTAAAAACACAGTTTAACTGCAGTTGGCTGCAGATTAAATGATATCTAAATATTTCGGCAGCCATTTTGGGGCTCAAAAGAACAACAATTCTACCAGACAATACCTTTTCTATCCACTCTCTGGTCAAAGCTGTTTTGTCTGGAGTTTCCACATTACCATCATGGCATGACACTACCCTTCCAGAAATGAGAGCAAGCCGGGATAATAACTGATGTAACATTACTAAAAAAAAAACTAGTGTCAGTAAAGATAGAGCTCTGTCTCCACATAGGAGCTAACATTAAATGGTGAAGCAACATCCCAGTGGCCCACTCTAAAGATAATACTATGAATTATTGACCTGAGAGGTCCAAGACCCTATCACTTATTCATCCACTCCCACTGTAACCGTGCACCTCTCACCAATGCATGGCTAAAGAGTAAAAGGTGGAAGATTTTAACAGTGCAGGCCACCTGTCTCAGACAGAGGATAGCAGTCAGAAAAGCTCCTGTGTTATGACCTCACTGTAAAAGCGAGCTACTGGGGTGACTAAGTAGACAAGGCGAGATTTAAGGAAGGAAAAGGAACAGCAGCTGAAATGATTACCTAAATGACACATCAACAAAATATTTATTTTGTGGTATTTTAATAATTCTTTGAGCAGTTTTTACCGAGGCACAACTTTCAGGGTTGAAAAATAAAGCCAACGCTAAAGTGCAGTTCCTCTAATGACCACTTGAGGCTGACTCCAAAAACAAGTGAAACACACTCTAATTTTAAAATCCCCAACTTTACAGCATTAAAAGGATGTTGACAGCCTTGTACAAAAAAAAGTTTTGGCCTCTGCGTTTCCCTCTTCATAACAACTGTACAGTAGGTGAATATTTTTAGATCCTGACTGATATAGGATTTTTAAAACCAAAACTGATATCTGTGATATTAAAATCAGATATTTTGTTTTTCTTTCAGACTCACAAAATAGATTTCCCTAACATTTTTTATGTTTATTTTCTTGTTTATGCACTGCCTGACTCTTCTTGGATCAGCTGGTTGTTGTGTTTGTGGTGTTCCAAACAACTGTTGCCAAGAGGAAACTTGCAGAGTGGACAAACTATGCGGTGTCAACACTCATGGTTGAAGGGTGTATCTTCTGTCTCTTCTTTACTTTTAAAATTTTCATTTATCGACTGTAACAAATGCCGATAGCATTATTTTATTAGTCTGTTACTTAGCAATAATTACCAGGTATGCAAACTGTACAGTCATAAAAAGAATATATTATTTTTCTTGATCATTTCAGACTGTTGGTCAGACAAAACAAGGCTTATAATTTCAACTTTTACTATCTTCTAATGATTTATGGACCAAATAATAAATTAATTAACAAAGAAAATTAACTAAGAGATTCATTTGTAACACTCGTATATTGGATAGAGCAGTTGTGGTCTATATGCAATATCCAAAGTTATTTTCGAATAATCAGGATTATCAATCCCCCTGGCACAACAGGGGGATTGATAACATCAATTCTAAAATAAACAGAACAAACAACTGAAAACAGCTATCAGCCAAACTGTTGTTTTAAACACTGGCATTGGTATCGCGCCAGAATTTCACAATTGAATTTCATTCTTTTGTTAGAGATATTTTAAAAGGAAAGGAGACCAAAGTAGTTATTCAAGGAAGGATTAACACTGAGACACAGCTTTAGAATAAAGAAGAGAGACTTGTACAATGTGTGAACAAATTCCCTACAGTATGGCTTTCTGTGATCCCTATAAAAGTTCTAACCACTGGGTAGGTGAAGACCCTGAATACTGTGTTCTCTACATATAGAAATACAAACATTCAAACATAATCTGTATCATAGATTTCTACAGGGCATATTATATAACGTGTAAGTAAATTGTACAAGACATATTGTGTCCTTGCCCAAGGTGATTTACTAAGCTATGTACAGTAGAGGGTTACAATAAAACAGTTTGATTTAGGAACTGTTACAGGTGATGGTTGCAGTACCTTCTGTTCATTACTGTTGAGTGGAGTTCCTGGATTCCTAAACGGCTTTCTGGAAATGTCAGCGGCCAAATTACAGAAAGCCATATTGATGGGAGGTTATACACTTTCTACTCCAGTCACACACCTACTCATAAAATCTATTCTTCCTAAGTGATCACTCACTCTGAACAGCTTGGGGGGCAGCCACATGATGATTTCTGTGTGTGCTAATGTAAAAAAGAAATGCTGTGGATGCTCCATTATCATGCAGCACTGAAGTAAAAATGTGATCATCCAATTTACTATGTCTTGAAGGTGATGTTGCAGCTTCATTTTCTATCAGAGAGCCGATAGACTGAAGGTAAAGACAAGGGCAGTCGATGATTAAAGCTGACCGCCCCTGATCTCTCTCCTTATTGGTGCTGAGCTGCACGGCTCCTGATCAGCCAGCAACTTGCTCATGGAAACAAATGGCAGACAGAGCAGCAGAAACAATAGAAGAACATATCAGTGGTGCAGACTGAGGTGTTTACTCTAAGCTACTGTGGGAAGGTGAGTGGACACAAAGTACAGAGGAAGAAGATATGAATGAATAGCAGACTCAAGTATACCACACATATACAGTACTGTGCAAAAGTCTTTAGCCACTCCTCATTTCTTTATATTTTGTTAGAAAAATGGGAAATAAGTGCATCAATTTATTGAAACGTGCAAACATAAATGCAGATACAGTATATAAGGCAAAAACAGAGTTTGTACAGTTCTAATGAGCTTGAAAGTCAATATTTGGTATGACCACCTTTATTCTTCAACACTTCAAAGCTTTTCTTTAGATGTTGGCTGCTTTTGCTCCATTCTCTATCAAGATCTCCATTGGAGCTCTGGGGAGTCCAATCCATGGATGAATGAAGCTATTGCCAATCAGACACTTTCCAGATGGTATTGTGTTAGGGTGAATCAAGATCTGGTACTTTTCTAGCTGTAGAAACTCACCTCTCTGTAGATGATTTGAACCAAAAATTTCTAATTTGGATTCATCACTCTATAAGACCTATTGCCTTTGCTGGATTTTTCCCATTACTTCAGGACATGACTTTCAGATACTGTTAATCAGCTGGAGATTTTTAGGAGTTTTTTAAGCCTGTCAATTCTTCTTTTGTCCTCCACTTGTCCAATTTCCTCAAATTTCTAAGGACACACTGCAGACCATACTCAGATATGCCACGTTTTTTTCTAATAGCTCTTTAGGAATCACCTTGTTGGTGCAAAACTACTATTTTCTGCCAGTCAAACTGTGTTATCTTTGGCATTTTTCATAGATTCAAATTAAGAAATGGGAACCATTTTTGCTAGTTAACAAAGTGCCTAAGGATACCATTTAAAATGGGTTCTTTGCTAAGTTGTCTGCTATGTGTAGACACAACATGGGTTCATCCCTTGATTTAGGTGCCTTTTTTATGCTTGAATGATTCATTGGTCAGTGCTAAGTGGCTTAATCAACAACAAAACATGGACTGGACTGAAAATAAGTGAAAAATCATGTCCAAAGAAAAACTTTGAAAGACCTTCAGAAAGCCTAGAGGACTATTGCTTAAGACCACTTTAAAAATTACAAGAAAGTCTGGCTCCTTGGAAGAAAAATGTAAAGAAATGAGGGGTGGCTCAAGACTTTTGCACATTACTGTATTTGAGAACTGTGCTCATAGTCAACCTCTCAGGGTGAAAGGGGTTTTGGGTTGACTGTTCGCTGACCCATGGGGCTGCCACTGCCACATTAACTGCCATTTTGTTATTGCAGATGAGGTTTTGGCTGCTGAAGGGCTGTGGAGATTTGACATTTGACGAGCAAAACATGACAAGGAGGGGTGCTCATGGGGTTATGTTGGCAGTAAAGCTGAAAGGAGAAAAAAAAATGAAGCACTCAGACGGGATGAGGGGGATTAGGTGGTTGCAGAGGAAAATATGACCAACAATCAACCACAGCAATTTCTGTACAGCCCTGTTTTGAATTAGAAGCACAACCTCTCTTGTTTTACGACGCAATAAACGTCAGGGCAGTGAGATGTGAAGGCTCTCTGTGTGAAAAAAACGCAGCAGATGTCCCTTTTTATATCAGCATGTTTGATGGAATCCCAGACAGGAAACGTTCAAGTCAGCAGCAGAGAGCGAAGGCAGAATTTCTGATGTTTTAGAGATGCTGCAGAGCACCATCAAACTGTTACACCCTAATCCATATGGATGCCTTTCATTGCTCCTTCAGTCACAGCTATTTGGCATAGAGAATATTGGTACGTTTGTGGATTATGACACACAAAAATAGTCTCCATCCTGAAACTCAAGGAAAGAATTTCAGTCCTCAGAGCTTCATTTAACAGTCCAACATGACATGTTCAATAGTTTAAAACGACATTAAAAATCAATTAGTGCAGTCAATGGATGAGGAATACCTTCTGATATAACATACAGATCATGAACGTATCAAATAACACCTCTGCTCCCTTCCTTATCTGTCCAAAGCATGTGGAAATATAAAATAATTCATGTTTTATGACAAGTCCTTGAATCAAATACGACTAATTAACCTATTCAGTAAAATATACATTAGATTTGAAATGAAGCTGGTCTCAAACCTTAATTCTATTTGATGTAGATAATAGGCAAAGATAATCACACTGAGAAACTGAAATCAGTTTCTTCCTTCTTTATTTCTTTTTTTTTTGAGTGTTTGGTTAGAAAACTGTAGTCAGTAGCACACTGTCATATTTGTATGTCTGCAGTAAAAGCTACAGGGTGCGTTTCTGACCTGCTGGCAAGCCTAGAAAAATCAATAATACTGATACTGTGTTTGCTCACAATGCATTTATGAGTCTTTTTATGCACTGCAGAGGAGCGTTACTGCCAGCATATAATGGGTTCATTTTAATTAGCACAACAAAAATATAATTTACTGTAAAACACAAAATGTTTCTATATAACCAGGAAGTAAAACTCTTTAGATTAAGAATATCTCTTGTGTCCTGGTCCAACATGCATAGCAATATGAATATGATAAAAAAATGACAGAACTTCTGTGTAGTGAATGAAAAGCTAGTAACACACTGCCTACAAAGTCTGACCAGATGCATGATACACAACACAGCATAACATAGACAGCACCCTGCCCAATGACTGCATGCAGTGGTGATGCAGTAGCAGTGGGTATATACTGTATAAAGACATTTAAATATGACACATCACATGAAGCATCCTCTGTAGATCTTATACATTCCAGGCTGTTTAATGTTTATGTAAAAGCACCGCAGAAGCTAATCTGCACCAACAACCCTCATCAGCTGCACTGCAGCATCATTTATTACACATCCCTAACGCTCCACACAGGGTCATGTTTGTAGACTTGTCCCTGCACCTGAGCACACAATGCTGTGTAATGTGGAGCACGTAGGGCGTATTCATGTTGACCCGAGCAGATTAATTGCTGACTTTATGCTTCACTGATGCAGGGATAAAATGTCTATACATGCTTTTATTCTGAAAAAATAAAAGCTTGAGAAGTGTATGGATGGTTTACAATACAAAACACTGAAATGCACGGCTAATGCTTTGGTGAAAATGATACGTTTGAAGCTACAAATCAATGCGATACTAAAACCACTGGCATCATATCCTGCATATGCACACACAGAAATGTTTCCACTCCAAAATATCAGCTTGCCATAGTGAAATCTGACGCATTTATTCCTGGGTAAATATTGTTAAAGCCAGCTCTGATTTACAGTTATAATTTGGAATTTGCTTCCAAAATATGTATACTTTGATTCATTTTAATGGCAGCCTCTTTCTGTATATGAGCTATTTATGCAATTTTCTCACAGCATGTGTATGTTTCAAATGATTTGGCCTGACAATCATTCACGCTGGCACATTCTCTTGCTCATGTTTACGCTCTCAGTATTGCCAATTTCTCTCCCTCCATCTTGTACCTTTCCCTCATTCCCTCTCTTTTTCATCACTTTCCTTTTCTCTCTCCAAATTCCTTTCATTAATCAAAGGTATCTAACCCTGTGAGAGCAGAAGAGAGGACAGATGGCAGAATGATGACAGCACAGTGGATCTGCTGCATAACTGTCTCATGAATGTGGCTTTTTGTTCCAGAAAAGCTTCAAAAACAAAAGCATCACTTGGGAGATAATATTAACTTTTTCTAGCTGTCATATTTGCTGTGAGAAGCTACAACTGAGGTAAGATGAATAAAACTAAATTTAGAGAAGTCATGCTTCATGAGCGCTGAAAGGAGACTTGACAAGTGTGGTGCGACCAATCTCTATAAATAACCATTTAGCTAAGCAGCAGAATGTAATTTGACAAATATACTGTACAAAATAGACAGCACACTCAAATAAACAGATAACTGCCATGTCACAGTCAGAAAATATGATCAGAAATCATGTAAGATATGCTTAGCCCAGAATGATTATGCATTCTCCTTCTATGCAGTAGCACAGCCTCAAAGCCTCAGGAATGACCATCTTGTTTCTGTGTTTTTGTTTACATACAGAGTGCATCTGAGCAAGTGACAGGTTGTCCCACGGGGGCTGACTGGACACAAGAAAAGCTCCATGCTGCCACTTTAATATTTGCACTCCTGTAAAATGCAAGAAATTAGCATTCTTATTCTTTTTCTTCAAATGACTTTGGACTGGACACTTTTTTTCTTCACAATTAGTTTTTTTTTTTTTTTTTTTTTTTCAACTTGTTTTTTTTTTTTTCTTTTTTTTTTGTG
>VUQS01026452.1:22790-35472 GCA_015108495.1 Heterochromis multidens | reverse complement strand
ATTATAAAAAGAGAAAAAAAAAAAAAAAAAAAAAAAAAAACATGCCTGAAATGGGTTGATGGACCATTTTTCAAAAAAATAAATTACATCTTAAAAAACATTTGACATATGAAGCTAAAATTCACAGCAATCATTACATATGTCCAAAAATAGTTCATCCTTACAAGCCTTCCTTTGTTTAGACTTGGTGTTTCACTGACTCCTACATGACCCAAGAGGAAGTCACACATACAGAGAAGCTGTATATAAAATATTTCTATTTTGATTTATAGTGGTGTGATCAATTCTTACAAAGGTTGCAGGAAACATGAGTAACCTGGTTACTCTTATGTAGCAGCTGGTGGTTGGAAAAGTAAAACTGAGGTTATGTGAGAGTCAGTCCCCTGCAGTGTCCTCCTACACTCTGATGTGTCAGGGAAAAGTATTTGCCCCCTTCCTGATTTCTTTGTTTCTTAAATGTTTCAGATCATCACACACATTTTCATATTAGACAAAGATAACCTGAGTAAATACAAAACACTGTTTCTAAATGATGATTTCAGGTATTACAAGAAAAAAAAGTTATCCAAACCTACCTGCCCTGTGTGAAGAAGTAATTGCCCCCTAAACCTAATAACTGGTTGTGCCACTCTTGGCAGTAAGAACTGCAATCAAGTGTTTGTGATAACTGGCAATGAGTCTTTCACATCGCTGTGGAGGAATTTTGGCCCACTCTTCTTTGCTGAATTTTTAAAATTCAGACACACTGAAATGTTTTCCAGCATAAATGGCCTGTTTAAGGTCATTTATGGCCAAAGCATCTCAATCTGATTTAAGTCCAGACTTAAAAGTTCAGAAAGTTCTGTTTTTGTCTTGTCAGTCCACTGAATATTTTCCCAAAAGTCTTGGGGATCATCAAGATGTTTATTGGCAAATGTGAGACGAGCCTTTGTGTTCTTTTTGGTCAGCAGTGGTTTGCGTCCTTTGAACTCTCCCTTGGATGCCATTTTTTTGTCTGGCAGTAATCAGGCCTGGGTGTGGCTAGTGAAACTGAACTCAGCTTTCCAAAAATGTGGTTAATCACAGTTAATTAATGATTTAACAAGAAGGGCAATGACTTTTTCACACAGGTCCAGGTAGGTTTGGATAGCTTCTGTCCCTTAAAAAAATAAAATTGTTATTTTAAACCTGCATTTTGTATTTACTTGGGTTATCTTTGTGTAATAGTAAAATTTGTTTGATGATCTGAAACATCAAAGTGCGACAAATATGTAAAAAACTAAGAAATCAGGAAGGGGGAAAATACTTTGTCATGGCACTGTAGTCCTCTGTCAGTATCCACAGCTTACTGCTTCATGAGTGAAGCTTTTATAATGTATGTGGTGCATGGGGTACTCTACAGCTACAATGTGTCAAGAATCAGCAAAAACTAGCTCTAATGACACAAGTATAACATTTAGTGATTGTCTGAATTATAAAAGAAATATAATTGTAATAATATATGTTGTGGAAGATGGGTGAGATTGAGGATACCTGATGACACGGACATGCGGATGTGCCAGGACTGAAAGGCCCAATTTGAGCCCTGAATAATGTAGTGTAAGTGCAGCTGCAAGGATTTTTGCAGTGGAAGTGGTAAGGTAAATGAGTGTGTTACTGCATCTGTTGTAAAGAGTTTCTTCTGGGCTACTTAAAGGCTCGGTGGACAAAGTACTACTAGAGTGAGCATTGTGTCCTGAGGGTGCCTGATGGTATCCTAAGTTTAGTGGTCTGTTTAAATCCGCACAATAATGTTCATAAATACAAATAATGTTTGTGGAAACTGGTTTATTTTTGTGTGACACACAGGAGGGAGGAGGTTCTTTGGGTTAATCAGTAACTCTTTTATAACAGCACGTCGAAAATGTATTCATTTTTAATGCCTGAACAAAGTCAAATGTGGAAATGTTCCAGATCATAACATAAGCGTAACTTGACTACAGCAACTGCGCACTTTCATTTTCGCAGACTTGTTTCATTTTTCCTTCTGACGCATACAAATGTTTACGTCACACTTCGGATATGTATGAATAACACAGAAAGCACAAGTGTCGGAGTGAAATACCTGCGGACAGGTGCACTACAGGGAACTGTGTGTCGTTTATGCGAGCTAGCTAATTTAGGAAGTGCGGCACACATGGTAACAACTGTCTAAGATCAACAGCAGCCCGCCGTCTTTCCGAGTCTTCCACACTTCCTGCATGTAACAGCACCGTGCTGAGAACTTACCTGACCGCTGAGCTTCTCTGTTAAGAAGCAGCCCGTGTCTTTATCGTCGTTCCTGCTGGACACACACCCTCTGGCTTGCTAATGTTTTTGATCACGTAGCTGACCCGACATGCGGAAACACTTCCTGTTACAGCTGTCCAAATAAGCGTCACTTTTCTGCGGAGCACTTCATGAACACAGTGAGTACTTGTTATGTAGCCTACAATCCTGTGATACTTCTTATTTATCCCAAAAGCTGGGAAATTCCTGTGGCACAGCAGCCAAAACAGTAAACACAAACCTTACCAGAATAAATCAACATTTGATACAAAACCAAATAACTCCGTAAAGTTCAGTTACTGTCCTTAAATTCTGAGCTGAATTAGTCTGTTAGAGGAAGTGCTCTTCTGTTTCCCATCAGTTTGACATTAGAGACTCTTTTTTACCTTTGGTATTTATCTTAGTTAAACTTAATATGGTCTTTGGGCCATAATAAATGTGACAGATAAATAAGGTTTGCACTTGGTTTCCACAGTATTTTATCAGTCCAACACATTTTGGCACTGTAAGCTTTCTGGTCTCCATTTGTCTGCTTGTAGTTGAACTGATCAATCGCATTTGAGCAGGCTTTAGTTGCATGTTGGTAAACTGTTTGCATGAAGAACAACAGAGGGATTTGTCAAAAATGCAATCTCAAAGTGGTCTCATCATCAGATAATAACTGAGCTTATTATTAGCTTTTTAAAAATTCAGTGTATGGAACAGGAAGTCTTGAACCAGGTGTCCTGGCTACAGCCCTGTAGTTCACTATTGTGAAATGAAATGGTCACACAAAAGAGGGTATTCAGGAAATAATGTTAAATGTTCAGTTTCTATGCTATATGTCCGATCAAAAGTGTTTAAAATAGTGAGCAGGCTCACTTACATTTTGAGAGAAGCCAATAGAATCTAATATGAATTACATGCAGTGTTGAAGCTGCATGTAACTGAACGTTAAAGTCATTATATGCCACTATGTTATCTGAACTGAGCACTGAACTAAATAAAAACTCTGAGTAAGGGCCAGATGGACAATAGATACCAACAAATAAAACAGTTTGTGTTTTCCAGTCAGGGTGCACAAGACAAGTAAAGTTTGCAAATTAATTGTAACTCTGTCTACGTCTTTGGTTAATTGATAAGCTAGAGATGAAGATTGCTGTCAATCCTCCTCCTCTGCCTTTGGTTCAAGGATTCTGACACTTAGTATGACTCTGGGGGTGTTGATTAATTTAAACAACTGACTCAGTGTTAGAAACCTCTCAGATTTCTGAGAGCTCAGTAATGGTTATAATCAAGGTTGCAGGTTCAATTGAATTCATCTTTCCTTTGACCCTGACTAGTCTCCCAGTTCCTGCTGCTGAAAAACATCCTCACAGCATGATGCTGCCACCACCATTCTTCATTGTAGGGATGGTATTGTCCAGCTGACGAGCGGTGCCTGGTTTCCTCCAGACATGATGCTTGCCATTCAGGTCAAAGAGTTCAATCTTTGTTTCATCAGGCCAGAGAAAAAATTTGTTTCTCATGGTCTGAGAGTCCTTCAGGTGCCTTTTGGCAAACTCCAGGTGGGCTGTCATGTACCCTTTACTGAGGAGTGGCTTCCATCTGGCCATTCTACCATACAGGCCTGATTGGTGGAGTACTGTAGAAATGGTTGTTCTTCCGGAAGGTTCTCCTCTCTCCACAGGGCAATGCTGGAGCTCTGTCAAAGTGACCATCGGGTTCTTGGTTACCTCACCAACTAAGGCCCTTCTACCCTGATCACTCAGATTGACCGGGCAGCCAGCTCTAGGAAGAGTCCTGGTCGTTCCAAACTTCTTCCATTTACGGATGATGGAGGCCATTGTGCTCACTGGGACTCTTCCCCAGATCTGTGCCTTGATACAATCCTGTCTCAGAAACAATTCCTTGGACTTCATGACTTGGTTTGTGCTCTGATATGCATTGTCAACTATGGGACCTCTTATAGACAGGTGTGTGCCTTTCCAAATCATGTCCAATACACTGAAGTTACCACAGGTGGACTCCAATCAAGTTGTAGAGACATCTGACAGATGATCAGTGGAAACAGGATGCACCTGAGCTCAATTTTGAGTGTCATGGCAAAGGCTGTGAATACTTATGTACATGTTATATTTTTGTTTTTTATTTTAAATAAATTGGCAAGAATTTTAAGCAAGCTTTTTTCACTTTGTCATTATGGGGTATTTTGTGTAGAATTTTGAGGTGAACAATGACTTATCCAGCATTATTCAAACTTTTTCTGGCATTTCTTATCATTTCTATGCCGATGACATTCAGCTGTATTTGTCTTTTAAGGCCCACTAGCTGGATAAGCTGTCTACCCTAGTTGACTATTTGTCCAAGATTAGTGACTGGCTCTCCAACAGTTACCTTGTTTTAAATTCCAACAAGACTGAGACCATGATTATAGCTCCTCCTGAAATACATTCAAGAATCAGTCAAATGATTGCTTCCTTTTGCTCATCTGCTAAGTCCAGCATTCATAATCTTGGTGTAAAATATCTTTCGCGTTCCTGCTTCTTTCATTTAAGGAACATCTCTAATGTGCAAGCTATAGTCTCCTCCACTGAATTAGAGAAAATTGTTGTGTCATTGTGCCCACATTACTGTAATGCCTTGTTGGTCAGCTTAAATGAATCATCTCTTTCATGCCTTCAAGTGATACAAAATGCTGTGGCCAGCCTTCTAATGTGTTCTAGTAAGTGAGCTCACACTACTTCTATGTTATACTCCTTACATTGGCTCCGTTGATATTTAGAGATCATCTTAAAATTCTCATACTTACACACAGAGCACTAAATGGACAAGCTCCAGACTATTTATGCCATCTTCTTGTTAAATACACTGCTGCTCGCTCTCTTTTATCACAGGCTCAGAATTTATTAGTTGTTCCTCATACAAGATTGAAGACTTGGGGGGACAGAGACTTTTATTGACAATAAACTGGACTGGGTTATAAACACAACTGCACTGTACAGGAAGGAATTTTCTGAGGCAGCTGAGGTCTTTTAACATCTGTCGGACAATGCTCAGGATTTTCTATGAGTCTGTTGTGGCCAGTGCCATACTCTATGCTGTTGCATGCTGGGGCAGCAGGCTGAGGGTAGCGGATGCCAACAGACTCAATAGACTGATCCGCAAGGCCAGTAACATTGTGGGGATGGAGCTGGACTCTCTAAAGGTGGTGTTGGATAGGCGGATGTTGTCCAAGTTAAGGACAGTGCTGGACAATACCTCCCACCCACTCCATGACGTGCTGGCCAGTCACAGGAGCACGTTCAGTGAGAGACTGAGATTACCCAAATGCACCACTGAACAACACAGGAAATCATTCCTGCCTGTGGCTCTCTCTGTACAACTCCTCCATCTAAAGCACAAGTATACACTGCAACAACTGTACAGCCTTAATATAATAAAGGCAGTATGATAAGAGGCGCACCTCAATTCAACTTTATCTATAGTCAATTTTGTGTAATATATTGGGATATTTATATATTAGAATCATTTGTATTATTAGAGTCATTTGTAATATTTTGTAATTTTGTAATATACTGTATTATTTAATATTGGTATTTAAACTTGTTAATTACTGTTCTCACTGTCTTGGAGCAACTGTGACCACATAATTTCCTCTGGGATTAATAAAGTATTCTGATTCTGATTTTAGTTTACCACTCCAGCTATGTTTAGCTGACTCTGTGGACTCATTTAAAAGGCAGTTGAAAACTTTTCTGTTTAAGGTGGCTTTCTGTTGAGATTCTTTTTTTTTTTTTAAATTTATTATTTTTATTGTTTGTTATTCTGTTTTCTAACATGGTTTTGTATTGCTGTTTTTATTTTCTATTATATTTTTATGACTATTCCTAGTTTTTACTTCTTTTGTTGTACTTCCATGTCTGTGAAAAGCGCTTTATAAATAAACTACTTACTTAGATGTGGCTTGATCAAAGGACTGAACTATCCCTTACTGATGCTGCTGCAGAGCTCTTCTACTCTGTGCACGTATATTTCTTGTAATCAAGTTAGTGTGCTCTCTTGGTACCTTTCTGCATGCTTTTGGCTCAGGAACCACATATTTTGGATCTGTTATTACTAGCCTCAACATAGCATAGTGTTTATTGTCACTTGGTTTGTTTCTCTGTGCTTTTTTTTCTCCTCCTCAACCTAGATGCCTGCTCTCCCTGAGCATGCTTCTGTCAGAGGTTATTTCCTGTTTGAATAGGAAGTGCAATGTTGCCAAGTACTTGCTCATGATACTGCAAAGTCTTCAAAAAACAGGCTGCCCTGAGATGATTGCTGAGAAATGGCCCTATATGGTGAAATTCATTTGATTATCAGCTGGAAGCTTCTTGGTTCTGTTTAAAGGTGGTATGTCATAGAAGCTCTCACAGTGTCACTGATATGACATGATGCTACTAACAAGGAAATGAAGCAGAAACCTTTAATGGGTGTAATGATTTTAATTGGAGACAGATTTATTTGTACATCATAACATGTTCATAAAGTGCAACACAGAAAAAAAGCTCAAACAATCCACCTTTTCTATTCCTCCATAAATACATGTTCTACTTGTGTCCATACCCTAATATCAAAATGTTTTACCCAACCACAGCTCTTGGAACACATAATGACTGATTAAAGCACAATGACAAAGTACAGCATGTGACTTTACCTTCATCAACAATACATTTCTGGCCACGTCCCACTCCGACCGTCTAGACTGAACCTGTTTCAGCAGGGTTTTATTCTTACCTTTGAAATAAATTACTTATCCAAGTTGGTGTAACTCTAAAAAATTATTAATGTAAAGCTAATATAGAAGGAAAACAAGAAAATAAATCACACAAATATGTTTCACTGATGAATGCCAGTTCCTTTTTAAATAGCAAAACACATTTGTGAGATAGACCAGTCTTTTTTTGGTCCCTCTTACAGCATTTTTTTTTTAGCAGACTCTTAGCATCACATCACACTATAGGATAAGATTGGCTGCAAACACTTAACAGTGATCTCTGTGTATAACATCAAACTCTGCTACTTTATTCTTCAAAAAGCCACTGAAATCTCCACCACGTTTTCATAGTTTCATCATGTTCCAGCTTGTCAAGAGTGTAAAATATTCTTTTTTTGGCTATACTGCAAATCACTGTGAGAAAGCTAACATTAAAGGAACAGGTAAAAAAATGCACTCCTCTCTTCTGACGATTCAACCACCCGTACACGGACCTGCGTTTTTACCTTGTATGCACTGTGGTCCTTGGGGACATTGGATGGTCTATAAACTGCCAGATAGTGGATGTAATTTTGAATTCTCCAGATACAGATGAGCTGCAGTCATGGTCTACATCTGTGTGTTAATTAAAGTTAGTGTATGAGTGACCTAAAGCCATATTCATATTAGGAGAGGAACAGCAAAGGTCTTACACTTCTTGTCTGACATTGGTTAGAGTATTAGCCCCTGCAAAAAAATCCACAATTCTCACCGGAATAAGAGAACTGATAACTAATTCTTATGGCTGATTTGACTCCTCTTTACTGCATATAACTGGAAGTTCAGTTAAGGTGTTACATAATAGTTTTAGATCTTTTATGACAATATTTTTTTCTATCAGACTGACGTCAGTAAAGACTTGTCAGAATGTACCAGAGGTATAACAAAAACCTTTATAATTCCTTAAAAACACAGCCAGCAGCCACTTAGCACAGTTCCTGGGAATGGGAAACCAGCTACTCTGATTCAAGCTGAAGGCAACAAGACATGTCCCAACACCTCTAAAGCCCACACTACTGAACACGTCATATGTGGTTTGTTTGATCTGAACTGAAGGGACAGGCATTGTTGTATATTGGTCATACGCAGAGCCTACACACAGCTTTGCAGTCTGTCATCTACATGTTGTAGCTGGTTACTGTCACCAGGGGGCAGTGTCAAAAATGTGTGGAACAACCAGTGTGTGGGCTATTCTTGTTGGTGCCGTTGTTGGTCCTTCAGGCAGCTGTAGAAAAGACAAAAGTTATAACATACACAGAGCTCAGGTGAAACTAGCCACTGTCTGTGTTTTTCATGCTGTTCTTTAAATCTTTTCCCTCTACGTAGTAAAAGCATTCTTTCCTTTCCTGTTCGGGCCCACTTTTCAACCAATCAGCATTTAACCTGCACACAGCGTCACCCCCCTCAGGCCCCACATTGTTGGTCTTCTGAGGGACTGCACACAGACACGTGGGCCTAGATTGCATATCCACAATCCTTCCCATAAACCAAATACCAGTGCAAACTGACACAGACACAGTACACAGTAGTAATGTGATGTGAATCCGTGTTTTTTTGGGCCGAGTTTAATAACTTCTTGTTCCAGAGCTTCAGAGATGTTTCTAACAGAGCCAGGCTGCTTCACCCTGTTTCTTCTACGCTAAGCTAATCATTGTTAATGTTAACTTCATGAGAGGCATTAATCCTTAACTCCTGTTGTGTTACATATGAATTGACAGTTTGGCAAAAGGATTAAATAGTAGATGGAAATAAAGAAATGAAAAATGCAGAGTCAGCACTACAGCATAATCTAAGTGTTTTTAACCACCAGTAATAGCATAAGGTATAGCACACAGCTGATCGGAATCTTTTATTAAAGTATTTTTTCAAATCCTTCACACCCTTCCATGTGCAAACAAAAACAATCTTAAATCGGTCCAGTAACATTTATTACAAAGTATAAGACTAACACGGCAGAGCAGCTTTAAACACCATACATTTAGCCTAAATACAACATTACATTTCCAAACAGCCTTCAAGCATTCAAAGCACAAGCACCTTAAACTATCTCAACTTTTAACTTTAATTAATGAAGTCAACTAAGGGTCCAGCTAGGAGCATCTGTATATGTATATCTGCAAAAGAAAAAGAACACATTTCCCACAGTTAGACACATTCCCAGCAGAGTTTGGAATGACCTTACTGTACACACCCTCCTCTGTACACCTGAGCACGCAATGCACCCCATCAAAATCAACTTATTACACAGCCACGTTTGTCTCTGATTAAAAAAAGATCATAAGAAAAGAAAGTTTTACTGATGTTACTTTGAGCACTGTACAAGTTAGAGACGGTACAGTGCTATGAGTCACATGTGGCCAAATAAGGACGTGCCAACGTATATGTTCACACACCTCTGTTGAACTTCTTTTTCTAACAGATCATGGAAAATCCACATCCTGAAGTGTTTGTGTAACCCAAAGGTATTACCAGTTATCAAATGATTGATTTAATGCTGAAACCAAGTCGAAATCACCCAGGCCCCCTCAGGTGATCTTAGTGAGCACTTCCCCACAAACCGAACAGGCAAACATTTCAAGTCTTTCTTCCTATCTTCTCCATGAATAACGTAAGCTCTGATTGAGAGCAAACAAGAGCAAAAAAACATTGTTAAACCACCTATCTTATGACGGAATTGGAAAGCACTATGTCTGACAAACTTTGGAACTCAACAAAGCAGGTGAGCTGATGACTAACTTCATCTAATGCCACAAACTGGATCAAAATTGGGTTTTAGCCAGCAGGACTGTATCTCCCATCAAACAGCTAGAAACACTTAGACATGGTTAGGTGAGCCATTGGTGAATTAGGTCATTAAAAGCATTTCAAGACATCTAGTCTGTGTAGTAGGTTCAGGGAACACAGAAAGCTCCTTATAATGAGAGCCAGCTCAGATGTTCAGGACAACAAATAAGTGGTGTGAATGTCAAGACAGCATTGTGTAAGAGGGGGAAGTCATGAACAGAAGGAAGAATTTACATTGACTGGTCCCTGGTCTCTTAATCCAAGTCATTTAGGATAACGTTTAGCTACGTTTTCTCTGCAGAGACCTTGCACAGAGATGAGGAACCTTCAGAGGTACTCAGTTTCTACACCAGGGACCAAGGTCTAAATGAAATTCTGGGTAAACTATAGTACTTTGTAAGTTGTGGAGCTTTGAGTGCTAAACAAATCTGACTGACAAGCTAGTCACCTGTCAGGCTCTGCTGTAGCTCCTGAAAACTAGTGTGCTTACCTTAAGTCTGGCATTCTACACGTTTTGTCTCTGCTTTGCTGCTACTGTAGTCTCTTCTCCAGCACTCACTGACCCAAAATTCAAAGCAGTAAATCACACACAAGCAAACAGTCTGAAGGAACCTTTTTAGTTCCTGCGACTCAAAGTTTCAGGTACACTGAGTGGAAATGTTTTTTTTGTTTTTTTTAATTACTCGTCTAAAGCAGGTTATGCATACGTACTGTAATAAATGTGTAAGATAAGATAAAATCCCTTTAGTTTCAGTGATGGACAAAAGTTACAGAACAAAGGTAATGGTAAGAAAAAGTGCAACCAAAATCTCAGGTACTTCACTTAAATAGCAATTGGTCACGTTGCAAAAAGCTCCAGAGCTCATCATATACACTCCTTTTACCAACATGAATGAGAGGCATTAGGCATTATTCACACTTCTGTGATTCATTAGGCAATGTGGATGACCTCTTCTTAGCATGTCTAATGCAACTGTTTGAGTTCTGAGAAATTAACTCTAAAACCAAAAAACCCAAAAAAGAAAGAGAGAGGAATGTCTATTTTTGAATAGTACAGCAATTTAAACACCAAATAATGTAGTTCATCGCATTCATTATCATCAACATCTAATGTGTCAAAGCAGTCCTGCTCCTTGATTTGGAGCACTGCCCACAGTAAAGAAAACATATTGAAAGGAAAAGATTCCTTATACAGTAAAGCCTCTGACACATTATATCATCTGAGTATGACCCAGTTCTGGTTAAACTGAGACCTGTTCCCTTACCCAGACTTACTTTGCACTGCCAAGTTTTATGACTATTTACAATCCAATTAGTAAAGTTCTTTTTGCTTTGACAGCTATTAGTAGCTGTTGGAATGCCTAGTTAACCCAATGCATTGGCCAGAGAAAATTCTGAATAAGAGACACAGAACAATAAGCAAACCTGAACCAGACATGAGGCCAAGTCACACCAGCATTCAGAGAAAACGTTTTACAGTAAAATCAGTTTTTCTATGAAATTCCTGCAGTTGTTTAACTGTGGTGAACTTGGCTGTGCCTTCTGCGAGAGAGTGTCAATGGTCCAAATATCATAAAATAAAATGTGCAAACAACAGTAGCTTTGTGACACAAACAGCATTAGCGCACTACCTACTGTTAATTGTGTAGTCAATCATCAGTTGTTACATTTTTCACCACAATATGCAGAAACATGCACCACCATCTGGTGTGACTGAGCCTTCATTTAACTTCACTGAGACCAGCTTGATTAGGTTAGCAGTACTCTGGGGCAGGTGAGGGCCAAACACCTGATGCTTCAGCAGAACCATCAGCACACATGAACCCACATTAAGGGCATCTTTTTCTGAATTTAGTGTCTACTTTTGCCAAAAGTAAATTCTGACTGAACTGCCTCGGTAAGTGATCTTTCTATTCTTCTCAGTGCACAAGTGATAGAGTCTTGCTGCTTTGTACTTCAGCACTGTCGGAAAAGGGAAAAGCAGGAAGGTGTTGTGTATAGCTTTTCTCATTTCATGCTGGTATATTTACCTGAAGCAAACACGAGCTAGCATCATTTTCAATAAACAAACATACAACTGTTTCTGCAACTAACCCAACTTTAGCTCACCTCATTAAGTTTCATGGAAGTTAATGCTTTTATCAGCTTTTATGCTTCTTGTTTTTCCACACTTAAATAAAACTATATGATGTTAGCTTGTGGTGCGAGACATATTTGAAGACCTAGAATGCCTCTCTTTCTTAGACGGATATGCAAAAAAAAAACCTGCCACTATCAAGATCTACGCTGAAAGTAATACTACAGACAGTGGGTGTTTGATGGTCCACTACAGTATCCAGGGTTGGCTGGGATGTCCCCTTATATGGTCATAGTATAGCATAGCCCTCAATCCAAAAGGGCAAATTAGTGGAGAGCTGAACAGAAGGAGGAAGAGTGCGTTTCATCTCCTTCTCATCAGTAGCGTGTAGAATACCAGTCATTGTCGGTCATCTGAACAAGCTCGTTGACCACATCCAGCAGGTTGTAGTTGTGTTTCTTCAGCAGACGCTGGTTCAGTGGCCGGTCTGCAAAACCCATCTCCACCAGCACAGCCATCATGGTGTCCTGGGTGGATGCATCCACCGGAGGCTGGGTGGAAACAAGATCTGATCAGTCTAGTATGCCAGCTACTGATTACCACACAGACCTGAATGTATTTTTATCTGAAGATTTGAGAACGTGATGGTCACTTTGTATTCAAAGGTTAGACAAATGACAGTTGACAAAAGTTGGGAAAGTGTGTAAAATGTAAATCACAACAGAATGCAATGATTAGCAAATCTCATAAATCCATAT